>PVKP010011623.1:0-60835 GCA_004027715.1 Plecturocebus donacophilus | reverse complement strand
AAAACATACATTTTTCTGAGCATCACATTATACCTATCTTAAAAGTGACCACATAATTGGAAGTAAATCACTCCCCAGCAATTGCATAGCATTTCACAGGTTTAAATAAAATATTGGTTGTCTGCTTATTTGTTATTTTCATCCCCTATTCCTTCCTGTCTCCATTGTTAAGCACAATTATTGGCATAAAAGAGGTTTTCACTACTCATTTTTAGACTGTATTCTAGCCTGGGCAATAAAACAAGAATCCCGTTCTCTCTCCCTCTTTCTCTTCCTCTTTCTTTCTCTCTTTCATTTTTTTCTTTTTCTTTCTTTCTTTTGCTGTTTCTTTCTCTCTCCTTTTCTAAAATCTCTTCCTCTTTCTTTCATTCTTTTTTTTCTTCCTTTTGCTGTTTCTTTCTTCCTCCTTTTCTCTCTTTTTCTAAAACCTCTTCCTCTTTCTTTCTCTCTTTTATTCTTTTTATTCTAAAAAAAAAAAAAGAAAAAAAAATGAACAAGTTAATTTTAAATAAAATTAAAAAAAATATATCAACTGACACCCACCTCCAGCAAAAGCAACAACAAAAAATATCTATTCCCCTAACCCTTCACCTTGAGAAATTCACCAGACTATGGTGGCAGTGAAATGACTATAAGACTTTCAGACTAACATACAGTGATGACTTGCATCTCCATAATTAGATTATATATTATCTTACATAAAGCTTTTCACACTGGTCTCTTAAGTCACTTATACTGCCTGCTGTGGCTTAGATCTCTTTTAAAAGTAAAGTTAGTATAACATATTTTTTATGCTTAAGTATATATTTATACATGTAATACATTATAGAAACATTTTATAAAAAATGCCATTTTAAGGTTAATTTCCTTTAGCCAACTCCCTGCTGCCTATGAATGGCAGGGAAGTTTCCATAGCCTGTGTCAATTTATTTTTGGGTTTGTTCACTCCTTTCCCAATCTAAATTTCCTTAGCTATATATATATATATATATTTTTTTTTAATTATGTTCAAGTATTTGTGAAGGGCCGGGAAAGGTGGCTCACCCCTGTAATGCCAGCACTTTGAGAGGCCAAGGTGGGTGGATCACCTGAGGTCAGGTCAGTTTCAAAACCAGCCTGGCCAACATGGTGAAACCTCATCTCTACTAAAAATACAGAATTAGTCAGGTGTGGTGGCACATGCCTGTAATCCTAGCTACTTAGGAGGCTCAGGCAGGGGAATCGCCTAAACCCGTGAGGTGGAGGTTGCAGTGAGCTGAGATCACACCACTGCCTGGGCAACAGAGTGAGACCCTGTCTCAAAAAAAAAAAAAAAATAAAAACAAAAAAAAGAAAGAAAGAAAAAAAAGAAAACAAAAACAATGAAATGACCTTAATTTATTGAAGCCTTACTGTATGACAATCACAGGAGTATAGTCTTTAAAAACATGGTATCATGTCATCATTACTAAAATCCCATAAGATAGGAACTGTGTGATCTTAATTTTTTTTTCTGGATATTTAGTAAAGTCAAGTAACATGCCAATGATAATCAGATAGACATTTTAGAAATCAAAATTTAAATTCATGGCTATTTTATTTCAAAGCTTATGTTCTTATGGCATATTGCCTTGGATGATACAAACATTTATTAAATATCTACTATTCCTATTAGGTGTTATGCTAAATCCTTAGAGCCCTAAAGAATTCACAGTTAAAGAGGGAATATAAATTGATAAGCAAATGGTTATAATAGAAATGGAAATAAAAAGAAAAAAATAATAAATACAGATAAACTAAGGAAGATGTATTATTTTCTCAGAATGTTTAATATGACATGTTAGCTTAAATATAATTTGTCACTATTTTTATGTACAAGAAAGATAAAAGTAAATGGCCTAGGAGAGCATCAACCAGATATTGCTGATGTTAGAAATTACCAGAACTATCAATGGGTCCTGCACATAAGGCAAAAATCCCTCCAGTCATATACCTAAATTGTATAACTATGCCCATAAACCTATTTTGTTAAAAGCTTCCTGTATACATGTGTGCATACATATACTTTAACTTAATGGATTATTCTATAGATATTTCTGCATTTCGCATTTTTAAAAATAATGCTCCTTGGGGCAATTTCTATATTAATACATTAAGGTCTACTGAATTTATTTTAATAGCTAAGTAGTCTTCTATAGGACAGAAGTACCAGAATTAATTTCACTAATATGAAGTGATAAACATTAAAGCCATTTCCAGTATTTATAATTAAAAATGATAAATTGAACATCCTGTGATTGTGTATGTACATGCTTATAACTTTCTGTGTATATTGGTGAATTATTTACAGTAAGATTGCAAGATAAAATATTAACTTACAAATAACTAATTAAGTATGCTATTAAGTAGAATCCTTAATCTTCTAAGTAAATTTTAAAAAATAGTGAAGATGACTGGAATTAATTTTTTTGTTTCAAATTCAGTTTAGACACCAGTTCAAATTTATTATATTCTACTGATTAATAATCAAGGCAGTTAAAGTCCAATATATTTTTATAAAGATCAAATAATTTACATTTTAAGTGATTTGAAACAACTCTCAAAATGGAATTGTAGATGTATGAAATTTTTGTGGTATGTTTTGAATTTCTTTTAAACTGAGTTATAACATGGAAGACTGGCAAAATGACCTGGTTTCTTCAATAGCTCTAAGTTGGAAAAGATTTTAAACAGTTATGTGTTTCAGTTTGCTTTTCAAGGTTAAATCATATTCATCAGTTTCTACAGTTTCTCTTGAAACATACATTACTTTCTGGTTAAATAACATTTTTTAAAAAGGCAAACAATATAAAATGATAGCTAATGATAACTGAGTATTTACTAGATGCAAAGTATTGCTCTAAGTAATTACATGTGTTTGTTAATTTGACCTTGACTATGACCCTATGATGAAGTTTCATTAGCTGGAATTTGAATCGAGGATGAACCCAGGTAGTCTCTTTCCATAGTTTATGTTCTTAACCACTATACTGTAGGTCTCTTAAGGATAGAATGCATTTATACCCTGGAACTGTGGTAAACTATAACATTGGGATTCTCTTTCCTGGTCCAGTGAGACACTGATGCAAATAAATATTCTACTGCAATTTAGATATTTTTGCCGATGACATCTTCTAGCATTGACTGATCAAAGACCAATATAAACTTGGAAAGATAACTAATTCCCAATTTACCCAATAGATTTTCTCTTTCTCAATCATTTTCTCCTTTTTAGAGTAATCTATTTATCTGCAAGGACTTTCTTATCCCCAGAAAAACAAACCAGCTAAAGGCATTTTAAAATTTAAACCAAAGAACAAGATTCATCTTACCTCACCAAATTTACTGGAAATAAAAATACCTACTTTTGTTGAGACTGACACAAAATGCCAAACATCAGTAAAGTATGCATTTTGATCATTAAAATAACACATCTGTTTTAACTATATTATTTTAAACATACAGTAATCTACATAGAATTAGTCAGTATCTTAATATTAACTTGTAGCATCTCATAACAGCTTTAGATTCTATTTGTGTTTGGTTATTAGTTTAGCTGGTTTCAGATAATACCAAAGAGTACAAAGACTGCCTTAGATCTTCACTGAGATGGCAAGCTCCATGGGTTTGAGAAAAAAAATAAATATCCTATCCTAACTGATTCTTAAGGAGCACTGGACTCAGAAAGCAAAACTCCTTCTCATTGCTGAAGGAATTGTTAGAGAAAACGATGTTAGCAAAAACTTTAAGTATGATGAGTTAATAACACTACATTCATTTATGAAAGATTAATAATATCTAATTCTATTGGGCATTTACTGTGTGCCAGGTATTGTCTTCAAACTTTTACCAGCATTATTTCACTTATTCTTCAGAGTAACGCTATGAGGTAGGTACTTTTATCATGTCTACTTAACAGAGAGGGAAACTGAGGCAACACAATGTTAATTTGCTTGCCCTAATTGACAGAGCTAGTGGCAAAGCC
The DNA here is from genome assembly GCA_004027715.1 of Plecturocebus donacophilus. Taxonomy (NCBI): domain Eukaryota; kingdom Metazoa; phylum Chordata; class Mammalia; order Primates; family Pitheciidae; genus Plecturocebus; species Plecturocebus donacophilus. The sequence goes on along the minus strand of PVKP010011623.1, from coordinate 56,832 downwards.
AGGATTAGAATCTGGCTTAATAGCTATGGACTGCTGAGAAGGCTCAACAATGTGAATTAGAAAGAGAAACATAAGGGGAGGACTTCTGCCCAGGTGGCTGAATAGAACAGCTCCGGAGTACAGTTCCCAGCGAGAGCAACGCAGGAGACAAGTGATCTCTGCATTTCCAACTGAGGTACCAGCTTTATCTCAATGGGACTGGTTGGACAGTGGGTGTAGCCCAAGGAGGGCAAACTGAGGCAGGGTGGGGCACTGCCTTACCTGAGAAGTTCATTGGGCAGGAGAACCTCCCCCTCTACCCAATGGAGGCCATCGGGGACTTTTCTGCCCACTCTGGCACTCTGGTTCAGACATTGTGCTTCTCTCACAGTCTTTACATCCCACAGACCTGGAGATTCCTGCCAGGCCTACAAGCTCTGTGGGTTTCCAACACTAAAATGGGCGGCCATTTCAGCTGACACCACGGGTTTCCAGCAAAAAATCTGGGCGGCCGTTTTAGCTGGTGCCTGGAATGATTGCTAGACAGAGTCATCCAGTCCCTGAAAAAAAGGTGGCTGAAGGCAGGGAGCCAAGTGATCTGGCTTGGCGGGTCCTACCCCCACAAAGACCAGCAAACTGTGGCTTGAGATTTTTGCAGCCAGCTCAGCAGTTTGAGCTCAACCTGGGATGGTCAAGCTCAGAGGGGGAAAGGGCATCTGCCATTATTGAGGCAGTTCTAACCTTACCTGTGGAAACAAAATCACAAGGAAGTTTACACAGCAGCTGAACGGAGCCCACAGCAGTTCAGAAACGCCTCTGCACGCAGACTGTGACTATAATCCCTCCTTACTGGGCAAGACATCTCTGAAAAGAGGCAGTAGCCCATCTAGGACTTATAAATAAAGTCAGGGACTTACAAATAAAGCTCCATCTTCCCAGGACAGAACACATTGGAAAAGGGGTGGTTGTGAGTTCCACTGCAGCAGACTTAAATGTCTCTGCTCAGCAGCTCTCAAGGGAGCAACACAGCTCCCAGCACAGCATGTGATCTTTGATAAGGGACAGACTGCCTCCTCAAGTTGCTCCCTGACCCCATATATCCAAAGAGACACCTCATACAGCAGAGCTCTGACATCTGGTGGGTACCCTTCTGGGACGAAGCTACCAGAAGAAGGAACAGGCAGCAATCCTTGCTGTTCTGCAGCCCCCAGGGGTGATTCCCAGGCAAGCACAGTCTAGAGTGGACCTCCAGCAGTCCTGCAGCAGAGGGGCCTGTTAGAAGGAAAACTAAAAAAACAGAAACTAAAAGCTTCAACATCAACAGAAAGGATGTCCACTCAGAGACCCCATCTGAAAGTCACCACCTTCAAAAACCAAAGGTAGATAACTCCATAGAGATGGGAAGAAATCAGTGCAAAAAGGATGAAATCACCAAAAACCAGAATGCCTCTCCTCCTCCAAGGGATCACCACTCCTCACAAGCAAGAGAACAAAACTGGATGGAGAATTATTTGATGAATTGACAGAAGCAGGCTTCAGTAATAACAGACTTCTCTGAGCTACAGGAACATGTTCTAACCCAATGCAAAGAAACTAAGAACCTTGAAAAATTGTTAGACAAAATGCTAACTAGAATAACCAGCTTAAAGAAGAACATGCTTTGTGAAGCATACACAAGTGTCAATACCAAATCAATGAAGCAGAAGAAACGATATCAGAGACTAAATATCAATTCAATGAAATAAAACAAGAAGGCAAAATTAGAGAAAAAAGAGTGAAAAGAAATGAACAAAGCCTCTAAGAAATATGGGATTATGTGAAAAGACGTAATCTACGTTTGATAGATGTACCTGAATGTGATGGAGAGAATGTACCCAAGCTGGAAAACACTCTTCAGGATATCATCCAGGAGAATTTTTCCAACATAGCAAGACAGAGGAAATTCAGGATTCAGGAAATACAGAGAATATCACAAAGATATTCCTTAAGAAGAGCAACCCCCAAGGCATATAATTGTCAGATTCACCAGGGTTGAAATGAAGGAAAAAATGCTAAGGGCAGCCAGAGAGAATGGTCAGATTACCCACAAAGGGAAGCCCATCAGACTCACAGCGGAACTTTTGACAGAAACCCTATAAGCCACAAGACAGTGGGGGATAATATTCAATATCCTTAAAGAACAGAACTTTCAACCTAGAATTTCATATCCAGACAAACTAATCTTCATAAATGAAGGAGAAATACAATCCTTTATGAACAAGCAATTGCTGAGAGATTTTGTCACCACCAGGCCTGGCCTGCCTTACAAGAGCTCCTGAAGGAAGCACTAAACATGGAAACGAACAACCAGTACTAGCTACGGCAAAAACGTAACAAATGGTAAAGACCATCAACACGTTGAACAAATTGTGTCAACTAATGGGCAAAACAACCAGCTAGTATCAAAATGGCAAGATCAAATTCACACATGACAATATTAACCTTAAATGTAAATGGGCCAAATGCCCCAATCAAAAGACACAGACTGGCAAACTGGATAAAAAGTCAAGACTCATCAATGTACTGTATTCAGGAGCTCCATCCCATGTGCAAAGACACTCATAGATTCAAAATAAAGGAATAGGGGAAGATTTACCAAGCAAATGGAGAGCCAAAAAAAAAGCAGGGGCTGCAATCCTAGTCTCTGATAAAATAGACTTTAAACCAACAAAGATCAAAAGAGACAAAGAAGGGCATTATATAATGGTAAATGGATCGATGCAACAAGAAGAGCTAACTATCCTAAATATATATGCACCCAATACAGGAGCACCCAGATACATAAAGCAAGTTCTTAATGACCTACAAAGAGAGTTAGACTCCCACACAATAATAGTGGGAGACTTTAACACTCAACTGTCAATATTAGACAGATCAACGAGATAGAAAATTAACAAGAATATACAGGACTTGAACTCAGATCTGGATCAAGCAGAGCCAATAGACATCTACAGAACTCTCCACCCCAAATCCATAGAATATACATTCTTCTCAGCACCACATCACATATACTCTAACCACATAATTTGAAGTAAATCACTCCTCAGCAAATGCAAAAGAATGGAAATCGTGACAACCAGTCTCTCAGACCACAGTGCAATCAAATTAGAACTCAAGATTAAGAAACTCACTCAAAACTGCACAACTACATGGAAACTGAACAACCTGCTCCTTAATGACTACTGGATAAATAATGAAATGAAGGCAGAAATAAAGAGGTTCTTCAAAACCGATGAGAATGAAGACACAATGTGCCACAATCTCTGGGACACATTTAAAGTATCATCTAGAGAGAAATTTATACCACTAAATGCCCACATGAGAAGCAAGGAAAGATCTAAAATCAACACCCTATTGTCACAATTAAAAAACTGGAGGAGCAGGATCAAACAAATTCAAAACCTAGCAGAAGATGAGAAATAACTAAGATCAGAGTGGAACTGAAGGAGACAGAGGCACAAAAGACCCTTCAAAAAATCAATAAATCCAGCAGCTGGTTTTTTGGAAAAGATCAACAAAATATATAGACCACAAGCCAGACTAATAGAAAAGAGAGAAGAATTGAATAGATGCAATAGAAAATGATAAAGGGGATATCACCACCAATTCTACAGAAATACAAACTACCATCAGAGATGACTACAAACAACTCTATGCACATAAACCAGTAAATCTAGAAGAAATGGATAAATTCCTGGACACTGACATCCTCCCAAGCCTAAACCAAGAAGAAGTGGAATTCCTGAATAGACCAATAACAAGGGCTGAAGTTGAGGCAGCAATTAATAGCCTACCAACCAAAAAAGTTCCAGGTCCAGATGAGTTCACAGACAAATTCTAACAGATGTACAAGGAGGAGCTGGTACCATTCCTTCTGAAACTATTCCAAACAATAGTTTGGAATCTTCCCTAACTCATTTTATGAGACCAACATCATCCTGATACCAAAAGCTGGCAGAGACATAACTAAAAAAGAATATTTCAAGCCAATATCCATGATAAACATAGATGCATAAATCTTCAGTAAAATACTGCAAACCGAATGCAACAGCACATCAAGAAGCTTATTCATAACAATCAAGTAGGCTTCATCCCGGGGATGCAAGGCTGGTTCAACATATGCAAATCTATAAACATAATCCATCACATAAACAGAACCAAAGACAAAAACCACATGATTATCTCAATAGATGCAGGGAAAGCCTTTGACAAAATTCAACAGCCCTATATGCTAAACACTCTTAATAAACTAGGTATCAATGGAACTTATCTCAAAATAACAAAAGCTATTTATGACAAACCCACAGCCAATATCATACTGAGTGGGCAAAAACTGGAAGCATTCCCTTTGAAAAGTGGCACTAGACAAGGGTGCCATCTCTCACCATTCCTATTCAACATAGTATTGGAAGTTCTAGCCAGAGTAATCAGGCAAGAAAAGAAATAAAGGATATTCAATTAGGAAAAGAGGAAGATAAATTGTCTCTACTTGCAGACAACAAGACTGTATATTTAAAAGACCCCATCATCTCAGCCCAAAATCTCCTGAAGATGATAAGCAACTTCAGCAAAGTCTTAGGACACAAAATCAATGTGCAAAATTCACAAGCATTCCTATACACCAATAAACAGACTTAAAGAGAGCCAAATTATGAGTGAACTCTCGTTCACAACTGCTACAAAGAGAATAAAATATCTAGGAATACAACTAACAAAGGAAGTGAAGGACCTCTTCAAAGAGAACTACAAACCACTGCTCAAGGAAATAGGAGATGGAAAACAGATGGAAAAACATTCCATGTCTATGGTTAGGAAGAATCAGTATCATGAAAACGGCCATACTGCCCAAAGTAATTTATAGATTGAATGCTATCTCCATCAAGCTACCAATGACTTTCTTCTCAGAACTGGAAAAAAACACCTTAAACTTCATATGGAACCAAAAGAGAGCCCACATAGCCAAGACAAGATTACAAAAAGAAAAAGCTGGAGGCATCAAGCTACCTGACTTCAAACTATACTACAAGTCTACAGTAATCAAAACAGCATGGTACTAGTACCAAAACAGAGATATAGACCAATGGGACAGAACCAAGGGCTCCAAAGTAATGCCACACATCTACAACCATCTGATCTTTGACAAACCTGACAAAAACAAGCAATGGGGAAAGGATTCCCTATTTAATAAATGGTGTTGGGAAAACTGGCTAGCCAAGTGCAGAAAGCTGAAACTGGACCCCTTCCTTATACCTTATACGAAGATTAACTCCAGATGAATTAAAGATTTAAACATAAGACCTAACACCATAAAAACCCTAGAAGAAAACCTAGGCAATACCATTCAGGACATAGGCATAGGCAAGAACTTCATGACTAAAACACCAAAAGCATTGGCAACAGAAGCCAAAATAGACAAATGGGACCTAATTAAACTCCACAGTTTCCGCACAGCAAAAGAAACAATTATTAGAGTGAAGTGGCAACCAACAGAATGGGCAAAAATTTTTGCAAGCTACCCATCTGACAAGGGGCTAATATCCAGAATCTACAAAGAACTAAAACAAATTTACAAGAAAAAAGCAACCCCCATGCCTATAATCCCAGCACTTTGGGAGGCCAAGGTGGTGGATCACCAGGTCAAGAGATCAAGGCCATCCTGGCCAACATGGTGAAACTCTGTCTCTACTAAAAAATACAAAAATTAGCTAGGTGTAGTGGCGTGCACCTGTAGTCCCAGCTACGAGGGAGGCTGAGGCAGGAGAATTGCTTGAACCCAGGAGGTGGAGATTGCAGTGAGCTGAGATTGTGCCACTGTACTCCAGCCTGGCACCTGGTGACAAAGCAAGACTGTTTCAAAAAAAAAAAAAAAAGAAAAAGAAAAAAAACCAACCCCATCAGAAAGTGGGCAAAGGATAGGAACAGACGCTTTTCAAAAGAAGACATTTATGCAGTCATAAAATATATGAAAAAAAATGCTCATCATCACTGGTCATTAGACAAATGCAAATCCAAACCACATTGAGATACCATCTCATGCCAGTTAGAATGGCGATCATTAAAAAATCTGGAGATAACAGATGCTGGAGAGGATGTGGAGAAATAGGAACACTTTTACACTGTTGGCGTGAATGTAAATTAGTTCAACCATTATGGAAGACAGTGTGGTGATTCCTCAAGGATCTAGAAATAGAAATAACTTTTAACCCAGCAATCCAATTACTGGGTATATACCCAAAGGATTATAAATTGTTCTATTATAAAGACATACGCACATGTATGTTCATTGTGGCACTGTTTACAATGGCAAAGACTTGAAATCAACCCAAATGCCCATCAATGATAGACTGGATAAAGAAAATGTGGCACATATACACCATGGGATACTATGCAACCATAAAAAAGGATGAGTTCATGTCCTTTGCAGGGACATGGATGAAACTGGAGACCAAGAACAGAAAACCAAATATCTCATGTTCTCACTCATAAATGCGTGTTGAACAATGACAACACATGGATACAGGGAGGGGAACATTACACCCTGGGGTCTATTGGGGGTTGGAGGGCTAGGGGAGAGATAGGAGGGGGTGAGGAGGCTGGGGAGGGATAACATTAGGAGAAATACCTAATATAGGGGGTGGCGATGGGGGGATGGAGGCAGCAAACCACCATGGCATGCACATACCTGTATAACAATCCTGTAAGTGTGGCACATGTACCCTAGAACTTAAAGTATAATTAAAAAAAAAAAGACAAACATAATTGTCATTAAGTGTATACACTCTCCAGGGCAAATTTGTAAAGGAGAATATTCAGATATTTATATCCCTTATATTTATCTTGTTTGGAAAATTTAAAATTATATTTAAAGTTTGGGATAAAATAGAATTTGGAGAAATGTAGAGAATTTCAAAAATAAAAGATTTGGTCTTCCCACTACCAAATATCTCAATTTCTCTTTACCTACAGCCATTCTATGGTTGTTGCTTCCTTTCTAATGAATTGATTCGTACTCGCTAAACTTTTCCTCCCACGCTCTCCTCATTTCTCAGGAATATTTTATTTTGATATCTTTTCTGTTTCTTGCACATTAAATGTCTGTCTCTGAATTATATCTTCATCATTTATTTTTAAAATGTTTTTGAGATAAAATTTAGCTGATGTAAAATTAGCCATTTTACGTTGAACAATTCCATGGCATTTAGTGCATTCATAATATTGCACAACAACTCTCTATATCTAGTTTCAAAACATTTTCTTCATCCCAAAAGAAAAAAGGATCTGGACCTATTGAATAGTTGTTTCCCGTTCCTCCATCTACAGCCTCTGGCCAATTTTTGTTCTGTTTCTATCAGTTTACCTATTCTGAACATTTTATATAGAAAGAATCACAATTGCAACATTTTATGTCTGGTTTTTATTAGCATAATGTTTTGGAGATTTGTTCAGGTTACAGCATGTATCAATATTTTATTCCTTTTTAATGGAAGAAAAAAATTCCCACTGGGCTTGGTGTCTCATGCCTATAATCTTAGCACTTTGGGATCCTGAGGTGGGTGGATCACCTCAGATCATAGTTTGAGACCAGCCTGGCCAACAGTGAAATCCCATCTCTACTAAAAATACAAAAATTAGCGGGGTGTGGTGGCATGAGCCTGTAATCCCAGCTACTCTGGAGGCTGAGGCAGGAGAATCACTTGAACCTGGGAGGCAGAGGTTGCAGTGAGCCAAGATAGTGCCATGAAATCCAGCCTGGGTGACAGAGTAAGACCCATCTTAAAATAAAATATAAAATAAAATAAAATACTTCCATTGTATCTTTTACAACCATTTCTTTATTCATTATCCCCTGATGGACATTTGGGCTATTTCCACCTTTTAGCTATTGTGAATATTGCTATCATGAACATGTATGTACATGTATTCATTGAGTACCAATTTCCATGTCTTTTGAGTATGTTTTGATTGGGACGTTTGTGTCCTTCCCCCAACAAATTCACAAGTTGAAACCTAATTCCCAAAGCAATAGTATTAAGAGGTGGGACTTTAAGCCAGTGATTAGATCATGAGAGCAGAGCTCTCAAGAATGAGATTAGTGCCCTTATAAAAGAGGGAACTTGTTTGACAGCTCACTATAAAAGAATAGAGTGAGAAGGCACTATCTATGTTTAAAAAAAAAAGCAGGACCTCATTTTACAGCCAACTTCTAAGGAGAGCAGTGTGCATTTTCCTGCTCCCTTGTGAAGATTGTGCCTTGCTTCCCTTTCACCTTCTGCCATGCTTGTAAGTTTCCTAAGGCCTATCCTGCCATGTGGAAGTGTGAGCCAATTAAACCTCTTTCTTTTGTAAATTACCCAGCCTTGGGCAGTTCTTCACAGCAACAGAAAAACAGACTAATACATTTATCTTCATAACATTTGCCCCATCATTAATTATTTAATATCTATCTCTTTCATTAGACTATAAGTTTCATTAGGGTTCATGTCTAATTTGTTCATAACTCCAGATCTATATTTTTTCAACAGGATCTACCATGGTGTTTGGAATATAGGAAACACTCAATAAATATGTGTTGAGTGAATGAAGGAGATAAAGAGGGGAATTCATGCTGTTAGATTTCTTATAAAAAATAAGTGGCTTTTAAAAAATCATTTATAGTTTCTTTTATAAATCAAAGAAAACTTCTAAGGCAAGTCTTGACTTGTCTCTGAACAATAATGCTAAAATAAAGAATTTCTAAATGTTTTTCACATACTCTACATGAAATCGAACCATTCTAAGAATGAAGTCAATAGCAGAACAAATAGAAAAACATCTGGTAAAATGTTTTAAGAATTTATAGAAAGGTTAGATGAAGCAATATACCTCATGAAAAATAGAAACTGAGGACTGGTATGATCCATCAAGATGATCTTACTTAAATGTTTTATTTGGAAGCTGATGTTACCCACATGACAAGGTATTACCAGAGTGAATCAGAAAAGAGCTAGTAGTTCACTAGTCAGTGTTATTTACACTGCTAAAAACTGATTTAATTTTGCAAGGTGAGGTGGTTCACACCTGTAATCTCTGCACTTTGGGAGGCCGAGGTGGGTGGATGTCCTGAGGTCAGGAATTCAAGACCAGCCTGACCAACATGATGGAACTCCATCTCTACTAAAAACACACAAAAAGTCAGTCAGATGTAGTGGTGGGTGCCTGTAATCCCAGCTACTCAGGAGGCTGAGGCAGGAGAATTGCTTGAATCCTGGAGGCAGAGGTTGCAGTGAGCCAAGATCATACCCACTGAACTCCAGCCAGGGTGACAAGAGTGAAACTTTGTCTCAAAAACCAAACCAAACCAAACCAAACCAAACCAAACCAAACCAAACAAGCTGCTTTAATTTAACTTCCCCCTTTTTTACATACATATATTTTTTGGTTTACAGAAATACAGTTATTTATTTTGAAATTTTATTACCTATTTACATTTTTAAAATAATTTTACTTTTTTTCTAATATGAACCTAATATTTCCCCATTTTCTCTTTCCTAGGAAATAATACAGAATTCACAATTTGGGAAAGATATATAAAGGAGGAATATAGTACAGTAATTTTATCTATTTTCAAGTTGCATGATAGGACATGTTCTATTTTGGTAAGGATGTATATCTAGTGATCTTTATTAACAAAAATGTCTTAGACATCTGTTTCTGGACAGAAAATGATTTTATGAAAACCTTGCTGTCTCAAGTATGAGTTATCTTTGATCTTATGTATGATTAATGCAGGTTTCTAATAAAGTTATTGTAACTGAATTCTGTGAGGTAGAATTTGACAGTTACTTTTGTAAGTAAAGCTAGAGAAATTGTTCTGTAAAATGCCAATTGAATAGAAATCAAATCAATTATTCTAAGGGAAGAATGTGACAATATTTGACAATGGACTCCCCTACACATAACCACACTAGGGTAGCAAGACTATTAGGGAGGAGGTACAGCAATTATTGTAACAGTCAAGGAGAACTCTAAGAGAAAAACAATAAAAATACTGATTCTTTTCTTGCGTCTTACCCTCAAAATGAGTAGGTACTGACGTCAGGTATAGATTTTTAAGATCTATTGGTCATATTTATCTTAAAGATACATTTCAAATGGCTTTCATAGATGTTGTGGGGGCAGGTCTTCCTTACTTCTTAAAAATTTTTTAACTGACTTATAATGATGGGACATATTTATGAGATATAGTATTTTGATACACATATACAATGTGTAATGGCCAAATCAAGATAACTGGCATAAGCATCACCTCAAATATTTATTATTTCTTTGTGCTGGGAACATTCAAAATCCTCTCTTTGAGCTATTTGAAAATATACAATAAATTAATATTAACTATAGTCATCCTTTAGTGCTCTAGAACGCTAGAAGTTATTCTTGCTATTTAGTTTTTTTATCCATTATCACAATTCTCCCTATCCCCCATGCTACCTGCATTTCCTGGCCTCTAGTAAACAAGATTCTACTCTATAGTTCTATGAGCTCAACTTTTTAGTTCCCACATTTGAGTGAGAACATACATTCCTTATTTTTCTGTCTGGAGTATTTCTTTTAACATAATGTCTTCCAGGTTCATCCATGTTTCTACACATGACAGGATTTCATTTTTTTTTATGACAGAATAATATTCCATTGTTTATATATGCCATATTTTCTTTATTCATCTGTTGATGGACATTTAGACTGATTCCATACCTAGGCTATTGTGACTAGTGTTGCAATAATCATGGGGATGCATATATCTCTTATATATACACCAATTTCCTTTCCTTCACATAAATTCCAAGTAGTAGGATTGCTGGATCATACGGTAATTCTATTTTTAGTTTTATTGTGAAACCTCCATACTGTTTTTCATAATGGCTGTATTAATTTATATTCCCACCAACAGTGTATAAGGGTTCCTCTTTTTCTGCATCCTTGCCAACATTTGTTATTTTTGTCTCTTTGATAATAGCCATTCTAACTAGGGTGACAAGACATCTCATTGTGGTTTTAATTTGAATTCTCCTGATGATTAATGATGTTGAGAATTTGTCATATAATTGTTGGCCATTTGTATATCCTCCTTTGAAAAATATCTATTCAGATCCATTGCCCATTTTAAAATTGCGTTACTTGCTCTTTTACTGTTCAGTTGTTTTATTTCCATGTATATTCTGAACATTAATCCTCTGTCAGATGAATAGTTTACAAATATTTCTCCCATTCTACAGGTTGCCTTTTCATTCTGCTGATTGTTTTGTTTGCAGCACAGAAGTTTTTCAGTTTGACATTATCCCATTGATCTATTTTTACTTTTGCTGCCTGTGCTTTCAAAGTTTTATCTATAAAATCCTTTTTCAGATATGTGTCCTGAAGCATTTCTTCTGTGTTTTATTCTAGTCATTTTATAGCTTCAGGTCTTCCATTTTGAGTGATTTTGTATATAGTGAGAGATAGGAGTCTAGTTTCATTTCTGTACACATGGAAATCTGATTTTCCCAGCACATCTATTGAAGAGGCTGTCTTGTCACTAATGTATATTCTTAGTGCCTTTGTTAAAAATCAGTAGCTGTAAATATGTAGATTTCTGGGTTTTTTATTCTGTTCTATTGGTCTGTGTGTCTGTTTTTATACAAGTACCATGCTGTTTTGATTACTATACTTTTGCAGTATATCTTGGAGTCAGGTAGGGTGATGCCTCTGACTGTTCTTAGAGAGGATTGCTTTGACTATTCATAGTATTCTGTGACTCCAAACACAATTTTTTATTTTTTGATTTTTTGTTTTTTTCATCTCTGTGAAAAATGTAATTGCTATTGTGATAAGAGATTGCACTGACTTTGTATATAATTTTGGGTAGTGTGCTCATTTTGGCAATACTGATTTTTAATTAAGAAATGTGTTTTCCCATTTTTATGTGTCCTCTTTAATTTCTTTCAGCAGTGTTTTGCAGTTTTTATTGTAGAGATATTTTACCTCCTTGATTAATTTTATCTCCAGGTCTTTTTTTTTTTTTGGTAGTTATTATAAATAAAATTGCTTTCCTGATTTTTTTTTCCAGCTAGTCTATTACTGGTATATAGAAATACTATGAATTTTTATATTTTGATTTTATATCCCGAAACTTTATTGAATTTGTTTATCAGAGTTAAGAGTTTTTTTGGTGGAGTCGTTAGGTTTTTTTAAAAAAATATGAAGACCATGTTATCTGCAAACAGGGACAATTTGACTTTCTCTTTTCCACTTTAGATGCCCTTTATTATTATTATTTTTTTGTCTAGTTACTCTGGCTGGAACTTCCAATGCCATAATGAATAAGAGCAGCAAAAGTAGGCCTTCTTTTCTTGTTATATAATAGTTCTTAGAGAAAAGCTTTCTAATTTGTCTATTCACTATGATGTTTGTCATATGTGGCCTTTATTGTGTTGGGGTATGTTCCTTCCAGCATTCCTAATTTATCGAGAATTTTTATCATGAGGGGATGTTAAATTTTGTTAAATTTTGTCAAACAGATGTATCTATTGAAATGTTTTATGGTCTTTGTACTTCATTCTTGATTACATTTATTGATTTGTGTATGTGGAACCATCCTTGTTTCCTTAGGATAAATCCCACTTGATCATTGTGTATAATCTTTGTGATGGATTGTTGAATTCTGTTAGCTAGTATTTTGTTGAGAATTTTGCACCTGTGTTCATCAAGAATACTGGCCTGTAATTTTTGTTGTTGTTTCTGCTGCTGCTGTGTCCTTGTGTGATTTTGGTACCAAAGGATTTCTGGCTTCATTAAATAAGTAAGAAAGAATTCCCTCCTCTTCAAACTTTGGGAGTAGTTTCAGAATTGGTATTAATTCTTCTTTAAAAGTTTCCTACAATTCTGCAGTAAAGCCTTCTGCTCATGGGCTTCTCTTTGTTGGAAAACTTTATTTCAGATTTAATCTTGTGATTCCTTATCAGTATGGTTAGGTTTTCTATTTCATCTTGGTTCAATCTTGATAGGGTATATGTGTCTAGAAATTTATCTGTCTTCTCTAGGTTTCCCAATTTCTTGGTGTGTAATTGTTTTTAATAGTCTCTAGTGATCTTTTGTATTTCCAAGGTATCAGTTCTAATGTCTCCTTTCTTATTCTGATTTTGTTTATTTGGGTCTTCTCTCTTTTTTCCTTAGTCTAACAAATGGTTTTCAATTTTTCTTATCTTTTCAGAAACCAACTTTCCATTTAATTGATCGTTTGTATTTTTAAGTCTTTATTTTATGTAATTTCGCTTTGATTTCTATTCTTTCCAATTAATAATTTTGATTTTGGGTTATTCTTTTTATTCTAGTTTCTTGACATGCAATGATAGGTTCTTTATTTGAAATCTTTCTACTTTTTTGATGTAGGCATTTAATCTTATAAACTTCCCTCTTAGCATTGCTTTTTCAGTATTACATAGGTTTTGGTATGTTGTGTTTCTATTTTCGTGTACCTAGAAATATGTTTTATTTTCTTCTTAATTTCTTCATAAATTCTTCAGTCATTCAGAAGCATATCATTTAATTTTCATGATGGCCAATCACAGTGGCTCATATGTGTAATCTCAGTATTTTGAGAGGCCAAGGTGGGAAGATAGCTTGCAGCCAGTAGTTTAGGACAAAGCAAGAGACCCCATATCTCCAGCCTGGGCAAAGAAGTGAGACTCTGTCTCAAAAAAAAAAAAAATTCATGGTTCAGGCACGGTGGGACAAGCCTGTAATCCCAGCACTTTGGGAGGCTGAGATGAGCAGATCACGAGGTCAAGAGATGGAGACCACCCTAGTCAACATGACAAAACCCTGTCTCTACTAAAAATACAAAAACTAACTGGGCATTGTGACATGTACCTATAGTCCCAGCTACTAGGGAGGCTGAGGCAGGAGAATTACTTGAACCTGAAAGGTGGAGGTTGCAGTGAGCCAAGACTGCACCACTGCACTCCAGCCTGGCAACAGAGCAAGTCTCTGTCATAATAATAATGATAATAATAATAATAATGTACTTGTGCAGTTTCCACAATTTCTCTAGTTATTAATTTCTAGATTTACTCCACCGTAGTCTGAGAAGATGTTTGATAAGATTTTGATTTTTAAATATTTGTTGAGACTTGTTTTGTATCCTAACACATGGTCAATCCTGGAGAATGTTCTATGCACTAATAAGAAAAATATATATTCTGTGCAGCTGTTGGATGAAATGCTCTATAAACGTCTGTTACATCTGTTTGGTCTATGCAGTTTAAATCCAATGTATCTTTGCTGATTTTTTGTGTAGGTGACCTCTTCAATGCTGAGAGCAAGGTGTTTAAGTCCCTAACTATTATTGCATTGGAAACTATCTCTCTCTTTTGCTCTAATGGCATTTGCTTTATGTGCCTGGTGTTGGGTACAAATATATTTATAAATGTTATGTCCTCTCACTGAACTGATTCCTTGATCACCATACAATTACCTTCTTTGTCTCTTTCATACATTTTTAAAGTCTATTTTATCTGATATAAATATAGCTACTCAAGTTCATTTTTGATTTCCATTTGTGTGGAACATCTTTTCCCATCTGTTCACATTCAGACCATGTCTTTAAAGGTGAAGTGAGGTTACTGATGGCAGCATATAGTTGGGTATTTATTTTCACTCAGCCAGTGTATAGCTTTTCACTGAGGGTTTAAACTGTTTACATTCTAGGTGTTTTTGATAGATGTGAACTAACTCCTGCCATTTTGCTAATTGTTTTTTTGGTAGATTTATATATCCTTTGTTTCTTTCATTCTTTCTTGTTTATCTGTGTAGTTTTGTGATTTTCTGTAGTGATAACATTTTAATTTTTTCTTATTCTCATTTGTGTATCTGATCTACCAGTGAGTTTTTTTTTTTCTTGTTGCTTTCTTATGGTAGTTATCATCCTTTTGCTTCCAGATGTACAATTCTCTTGAGAATTTCTTGTAGGGGTAGTCTTGTAGTGACGAATTTGCTTAGTATTTGCTTGCCTGAGAAAGACTTTATTTCTCCTTCATTTCTTAAGGATAGCTTTGCTGAATAACATTTTTGGTCAATAATATTTTTCTTTCAGCCCTTTAGATATATCAACCCATTCTCTCCTGGTCTGTAATGTTTCAACTGATAAATCTTTTGTTTTTTAGATGTGGATCCTTTTTCATGTGACCTGATGCTTTTCTCTTGTTAAAACTCTCTTTTTGTCTTTGACTTTTGATAGTTTGATTATAATATACTTCAGCAAAGACCCTGTAGAACTGAATTTACTTAAAGCTTTTTGAGTTCCCTGGATCTGAGTGTCTCTATCTCCTCCAAGCCTTGGGAATTTTCAGGTATTATTTCAATAAATAGTTTTTCTATGCCTTTTTTTCCATCTCCTTTCCTTCTAAAATGCTCATAATGTAAATACTTGTCTGCTTAATGTTGTTCTATAAGTCTCATTTTGTATTGTTTACTATTTTCTTTCTTTTTTCCTTTTTGCTTAATTGGGTTATTTCAAAATACCTGTCTTCAGATTCAAAAATTCTTTATTCTGTTTGATCTAATCAATTGTTAAAGCTCTAATTACATTTTTTAATTTATTCATTGAATTCTTCATTTCTGAGATTTGTGTTTGATTCTTTTTAATGATATCTATTTCTTTGTTAAATTTTTTATTCATATTATGAATTATTTTCCAGATTTTGTTGAATTATCTATCTGTATTCTCTTGTATCTCACTGAGTTTCCTTAAATATCATTATTTTAATTCCTTTGCTGGCACTTGATAGATTTCCTTTTCTTTGTGTTCTGTTACTGGAGAATTATTGTGTTCCTATGGAGGAGTTATTTTCCCTTGTCTTTTCATGTTTCTTGTGTCCCTACATTGATATCTGTGCATCTCATTGCATAGCCCTGTCTTCTATTCTTAAAAATAGCTTTTGTAGAAAAAAGACTTTTCCCAGTGGATGTATCCTATAGTGTTGGCTGGATAGATTGCTTTGGCTTTGGTTTGATGCAAACATAACAATGTAGTCTCTGCATGATTTCTTTGGCTGTAATCAAAGTCAACAGTGTCTATGAATACCTCAGGGTCTTAACACTGCTGTTGTCTGTGGAGGCTGCAGCGTGGTTTTCTGAAGGTGGAGACCACCAGGAGGGCTTGAGCCACTGTGAAGACACTGAGCAGCTCTGCCACAGGACTGCACAAGGTTACTAGCAACAGCAGGCTTTGAGTGGGCCAGTCCTTGGGCTCTATGGAGGATGCATGGTGCATAGCAAATCTGTCACTGTGGTGGGTGGGGTCAATGTCTGTAGCAGGCCCTGGGTACATGAATCCTTGGGACCCTGAGGGGTACACATGTGACAGCTTTGCCACTGGAATGGGGTAGGGTTACCCGCAGCATTGGTGGGACCTAGGTGGACTGATCCTCAGGCCCCAAGGTGGTACACAAGTGTAAAGTAGTTCTACTACTGAAGGTAGTGGGGTTATCAGCAGAGTCAGATACCAGGCCCTTGGCTCTCAGGCTCTGTGGAATGTGTGCATCTACAACTTCTGTCTTGAGGATATCCTCCCTGCTGTGCTGGACCACTTATTATCTGGGATGCAGAGCACCATGTGGGCTTAAGAGCCTGGTTCACAGCTGCACCACTGAATCTAGCTGGAGTTGTGGCCCCACAGACTTCTGTGTGGGTATGGTGGGACAACAGCAGAAGCCCAAGGCTGTGCAGATGCAGGGGTTATTGGTTCCCTGGGCAGGATGTTCTCTGGTAGGGGCTCTGTCCTCAAAATGGTGTTATGCTACAGCAGCCTGGTTCCTGGGGAATAAGAAGGCCCGGTATAAATTCCCTCTTTAGGGAAACATAGTCACCTGGACTCCAGGCACCTCCCTCCACTGGACTCAGAGTCTATGAGGATAGTAAAGCTCTTCTGCAGCCTAGGATTGCAGGCACTCATTGTGGGAATGAGAACTGCGAGGGATCTCCCACTCACCCCTTCTTCACAATGGGAATGCTTGTCTGTAAATAGATCCTGGCCAGGTACTTTGCTTCCCTCTTTTTGTTGCCATTCTCAGTTTCCATCCCTCAGGGGGTCTTTGTCACTTCATCATTAAATTCCATTGTTCTCCCCTAGAGACTTTATTCAACTTGCAGTTATCTATTCATATATTTTTGTCCTTCTTTGTAGAGGAGGCACATGCTAGGTGCCTCTAAGTCAACCATTTTGGTCTTCTAATGACATAATGAAGAAAAGTGAAAAACAAGCCATAGATGAATAGGCACTTTTGGCCAAGCACTATTCTAGACATAAGTATTTCATAGGTAAGTAAATCCAGCAAGCTTCTTTTTCTTATAGATGTTACATTCTCAGATTTTGGCTACCAGCTGCCAACTATGAAAGAGAAGCAGATATAAAAATACCTTTTAACAGGGCGGCAGAATTGAGTCTGGAAAGCACCTCAAGACCCCAGGAAGGCAGTTGCAGTTGTACACAAAGCACTAGAATCTGCCAAAGTAGCCAAGTAGTCCTTCTTAGCCACATCTCCATACAGTTTGTTTGTTATTAGTTTTACAGTTTTTTCTCTTTTTTTTTTTGTTTTTTTGGTTTTGTTTTGCTTTTAGATGACCTCACTCTGTCACCCAGCCTAGAGTACATTGATGTGACCATGGCTCAATGGAGCCTCAATTTCCTGGGTTCATGTAATTCTCCTGCATCAGTCTCCCAAGTAGCTGGGACTACAGGCATGCACCACCACACCTGGCTTTTTTTTCTTTTTAATTTCTGGGGAGATGGAGGTTTACTACTTTGCCCAGGCTGGCCTGAAACCCCTGGGCTCAAACAATTCTCCCAGTCTGGCCTCCCAAAGTGCTTGGATTAGAGGTGTGAGCCACAATACCTGGACTCCATTGGGTTTTCAAATATACAAGTTAGCTGTTCACATTTAATACAGAAGATTTCATATAAAAATAAGAATGCTTGGTTTCTCTTAAAAAATCCAATAACATGTAACTTGGGCCTGCATTTTCACACAATAACAATGAGCTAGGGTGGGGAAAGAGGTCTTCAATTTGCACCAGACGTCACCTGGCCTGCTTATTGCATCTGTTATCTTTGTGGGCCTGTAAGTTTACAACTGATACTCTAGAGTTGCATGATGAAGGCTGGGTCAAGCAGTAGTGAGTGGCTGTAGCTAATTACCTCTGCACTGTGCATGTGCTGTAGAAAAATATCTAAGGATATGTGCTAGACCTGTTACCAAGAGGATTCAGACTTGAAGTGACTTATCTCCCTGGAGAGAAACAGATATTATTCTCATCTTCCTCCCTCCCTGAGAAACTGAGAGTTGAGTAGAGAAACATAACTCAGACATCCCTAGACCCTACATGTCAGCTTCACCCTACATGGTGAACTATTGATTTTCTAAAGAGACATTTCATCAGCAGGGGCACCAGCAACCAGCAGACAACAGAATCAACTAACAGATTTGTTAAGAATTTCTAGTTTTCACATTACTAGGCAATTGTAGCCAGGCATGTTGACCAGTTAACCTGAGCATACCCTCAAAATTTCTTGATCTTTTTATGACTGAGGAAATTCCAGAGCAGAAAGATGATATTTTCTTGATTATGAGATAGGTGCTATAGCAGATAATCTGAATTTTAAAAAAGAGATGTTATCTTATTTTTGCACCCTCAAAATCTGAAACGAAGTAAACTAGTTATATGATGAAAACATTAAAAATTTAAGTAGAAATATTTATAAGTATGTATTAACATTTAAACTGTTTGCCAAAAGGTTTCATATCACATATTGGAAACATATTCAGAAATAATCCTGGGCATTCATTTGAAGGTGCTATGACCATATTTATAGCAAAATGCAAGGTGGTTTGGAGGTCAGAATCTACTGTCCCAGTGATATATTGAGATATTCTGAGGTTATGCCCTGAAAGTAGTTTGTATTTTTCTCAATGTATATGTGTGATGTGCTGGCACGTGTGTGTGTGTGTGTGTGTGTGTGTGTGTGTGTGTGTATGCACACATATACATATGCTTATAGGGATGTACACATGTACAATTTATGAAGTTACTGAAGAAGCCATAAAATGAATCACCATTAGATTCCAACAAAGTTTCTCAGTCATTTTAAAAAGAGTGACATTTCACTGATATCTGTTGCCCCTTGAAAACATTATTAACTACAACATGGGACAGTGCTCCTAACGTTAAGAGACCTGCTAAGATTGAACTTTCCTTATTATGACTAAGACTTCATATCAGGAATTCTTATAACAGAAGAGATGAAGATTAATTTTGCCAATTATGGGGAGGCTAAGCTTAATATTTATATATGTTTTACTTCTTTCTCCTTAAACATTACTTACTGTTATAGCTAAAAAATGTTTTAAAGACATGATATGCTTTTCTTACCAAAATTTATTTAAAAATAATGCTGATTTGTCATTATTTTTAAATTCTATATAAATTTTAAATTATATTAACTACGTAGTGGTTAGATGCTTCTTTTCAGGCCACACGAATAACAGATATATATATATATATATATAACTTCAGTTCTACTGATCTTTTCCTGTGAAAGCAACTTGCTATTTACTAATAATTTCACAAATGTCCTATTCATAAAGATGACAAGAAAATATTAATCATCCCACCTCCACGTGTCTTTTAAATTACCTTCTGCAAAATAAAGCCCAGTTGCTCAGTATGGCATATACAACTCTGTAGCACCTGGCCCCTGCCTGCTTCTGCAGTGCTATTAGCTTTAACTCCGTATCTTCTTCTCAACATCTATCCCCAAGTATACACCCGGCCAACTAACCTGGTAGCTTTTGCTTGTATTCTATGTAACAATCACTTCAACAACCCCTTTTATGTCTGGGAATATGTTGCTCAGTTACTGCCTCCGAGAAGCCTTCCCTTTCTTGTTCGTCCTTTTATGTATTACAGAGATTCATCAACACAAGGTGTAATAAAACACGAAAAGGATTCATGCAATGTTTCTGTGATAGGCAGCCTCTAAGATGATCTACAGATCTCTACTTCTTGATATTCATTGTCTTACTGTGGGCTGGACCACCTAGCATCTCTGAGTAGGATACTGAAAAAAGTATTGAGTTAGCTGCCACTTCTGAGATTATGTTATGAGCTACCATGTCTTCCAGTTAGCTCATCCCTCTCTTGCTTACTCAATCTGAGGTACACAGGCTGTCATTGCTGCCTTCTGCACTATATGGAGACACAAAAAAGAAGGAATGGAGAAAGGCATCCAGCCAAGACCCAGTGAGGACCAGAGACCTGCTAGCAGCCATACAAGTGAGTCTGCAAGCACATCCACCTCCAATTTAGCCTGAAATAACTGCATCCTCAGCAGACACCTAAATTGCAGCATTGTGAAAGACTCTCAGCCATGGGCTCTCAGCTAAGCTGTGTCTGAGTTTCTGAACTATAGAGACTGTGAGAGAAAACATTTTTTGCTGTTTGTCTCTAGCTGTTGGAGTAACTAGTTAAACAGAAATGAATGGAGTTGCTAATAGAAATAAATAATACAGCTGCTTTACTTTGGACGAAATATATTTAAATCTGAGATCACATCCTTTCTCTGATTTGGGTGTTTAAATGGTCTATATTTTATGATATTATGGTAACAATATATTCTCTCTTTCTTTAAGCCTATAGTTAGTAAAATAAATCTATTCGAGTCCCATAGAATTTTAAAAACAGTTTTCCAATTAATAAAATCCAAATGTTTAAGTTTTAAATGATTTCCATATCATTTACATTCTTCTATGATCACTATTTCGTGTAAAATGCTGTAAATATTTATTTACATTTGTTTTCTCTAAATAAACTGTGAATTTCTAAAGTGTAAGAACTATGTGTTATTCATGTTCACCAGCACTCCATGCTGTATCTGGCACAGAGGGTAGATTCCACAACCGTTTATTAAACAAGTGAGTAAATGAAAGTATGAATGAATAAAAACATTAATTACAATAAATGTGTTGACTGTTCTCCTGCAGTATCCTGGCATCGTAGCTTACATTGCTATAGGGTAAAAAACACACACATAATAGAAAATGTTTACTATATCCTCTGGATAATGCCTAATGTTTGATATCTTTTAACTAGAAATTTCAATTAATTAGAATGACCATTCTCTTTTTCAAATAACACAGCTATTGTCTTTTTCTACATATGGCACAGTTGAAATATTGACTCACATTTCAACCCTTTCCTTTCATTTTTGTCATTATAAAAGCACGGTACATGTTATATGCTGGGGAACTAAGGATGACCGCTATGACAGTATTTAGAAATAAAAATTGCCAAAATATGAAATTCTCAGATTTATGCAAACCAAGGCAGACTTTGGAAACACACACAATCAATTTTCTGCAATCAGACACATAAGAATTAGATTTAAGCAATGAAACTGTGATATTAAGAGGATATCCTAAGGAAGACAATAGACAAGTCTGACTCTATAACACTGAAGGAAAACATACGGACACTCTTCTGCAAAAAGATCGTTCAACTACTTAGCATATGGGAGTCCTAGAGTCACAGACATCATAAGAGAATCAAGTAAATTGTATTCTCATCTTCACTGATAGAGGACAATGACCAAACAGTTGATTATCAGTGAGAACCCAGTACAATATTGTACCATAGCAGATAAAAATCTTGTCTACATGTCTAAAGGACACTGCCATGATCACTTGAGTATGCAGCACTAAGAGCTTTAAGAGGACACAGTGCTGTGAAACTAAATATGACAAGGAGAAGATTTCAATCACAATGTATGGTAGTTTCTCTTGATAAGTACACAGATGCTACTATAGAAAACAGAGTTGTGAGGACATTGTAAAGTGAAGGCTACACTCCGTTTTGCCTTACTACTTTCAATGATTGATGATTAAGCTACTACATGATATTGACACGTGAACAAAAAATTGGCATCCTACTGTGCAAAGAAGCTTCTGATATGATTCCTGATATTCATGACCTTGTAGTAGTCATGACCTCTCTCCTCAAGTGACCTCTCTCCAGCATATAACATGTATCTCAAAAGGTACATGTTTGCTGGGCTGTATGAATTGCTTCTAAACAAACGAATATGAAAAATGTAACAGGCTGTCACTCCTAAGATTACATCTGAAAAGACTATGACTTCTGCAAGTTTCTTTGAACTGACTGTACCACGGACTACCCATAGTCAAGCCATGGTGACCTCTGTGACCCACACATACACCTCCAGATGGCCTTCCGGAGCTAGAAAGTGTGAGGTAACAAGAAAACTGCAAACGGAGAAGAATAGCTAGCTCCTGCACTGCCTGATTAACTGACCTTGTGACATTCCCTCACTGTTCCTGTCTCAACTGTTAGGTCATCCTTGTGACATTGGACCCTGTGATACTCCCTCCCAGCTTGCAAAAAACCTCCCTAAAGTGTAACTTTCCATTGTCTACCCCACTAACCTATAAAACCAGCTCCTATCCCACTACCCTTGGCTGACTCTTTTTTTGGACTCAGCCCTCTCGCATCAAGTGAATAAACAGCCTTGTTGCTGACACAAAGCCTGTTTAGGTGGTCTCTTCATTCAGAGCGTACTTAATAACTTCCACCTGATTCATACTCTTTCTCTCTCTCTATGGTTTGCCTGCTCTGATGAAGCCAGCTGCCATATAGAGAAACTAACACATCAAGAAATAAGGGCTTGTCAGGTGAGGTGGCTCATGCCTGTAATCCCAACACTTTAGAAGGCTAAGGTGGGTGGGTCACCTGAGGTCAGGAGTTCGAGACCAGCCTGACCAACATGGTGAAACCCCATTTCTACTAAAAATACAGATATTAGCTGGGTGTGTTGGTGCATACCTGTAACCCTAGCTACTCAGGAGGCTGAGACAGGAGAACCACTTGAAACCAGGAGGCAGAGTTTGTAGTGAGCCGAGATCATGCTATTGCACTCCAGCCTGGGTAACAGAGCGGGACTGTGTCTCAAAAAAATAGTAATAATAAAATAAACAAAATAGTAATAATAAACCGAGGGGAGTGTCTAGCCAACAATCAGCAAAGACCTTGGCCCTTAGTCAAATATTTCTTGAGAAACTGAATCCGGGCACAGCCACTTAAGTGAGTTTGAAAGCAGATTGTCCCCAGCTGAGCCTTGAGATGAGACCACAGACATTGTTGACAACTTGATGGCAGTCTTTAATAGACTCTGAAACAGAGAACTCTACTAAGCTTTGCCCACATTTGACACCTACAGAAACTTTAAGATGGTAAGTATTATTGTTTCAATCCACTACATATTAGGATGATTTGTTATTCAGCAATAGATAATTAATGCACTACCCAATGCATTAACTACAGGGCTGGGCAGTTAGTGCCAAGGAGTCTTTTGATATAGTTACATTTAAAAAAAAAAATTCTGTGATTAAATTTCTCAAATAAATACTAAATATCTCTAGAATATTAGGAATAGCGATGGATGGACAGAGAACATGTGAAATTTAATTTCAATAATAAGTTTGAGATTTGGAAAGAATTTAGTCAAAGGAAGCAGGGACTAAGGTAGAATCAAGCAAATTATATCAAGTAATTATGAGACAGAAGAAACTCATAAGCCCATGCTCAAGAGAAAGCACAAGTTAGACTGATACTGAGTGTGCAAAGGTGTCACGTATAAATAGTGTGTTTCAAGTGGCTGGCTCATACAATGGGCCTTAGGAGGAACCACGGGAGCCCCTGGGTTGATACAAGGTTTTACCAGCATAACCAGGAAAAGCACAGAGCTCTTGGGGACTTAAAGTGCATGCATACAGGGACCCCCAGAGCCATCGGGAAGTTGCATTTTCTTGGTTCTATAACGCATTTTTTAAACAATTTTCTTAAGTTATACTACATGTTGGTTTTAGTTATTTAATTACAGGTAACAAAACCCAGAAAAGCTTACTCACACAAAAAAATACTGGAAATAGGTGGAGTAGCTTGTATATTTTAAAATAACGCTTGAATATGTAGGCCTTGGGAAAAACAGAAAGTAGGATAGCCTGGAGGATCTACACAGCAAGAACTAATGACCAAGTAGCAATTATTTCTGTCATTGTCGTTCTACCTTATACTGAAAATATCCGGGAGGATGTGTAATTGAACAAACTTCATTTGCATGTTTGTCTTAGACTCTTATTTCTGTGGCCAGTGGAGGCCACTCTATTTGGTCAACTGTGTACCACATTTTCACCCTTGAGACAGTGGTTCAACCCAACTGAACTGAACTACATGGACTAACATGAAAAGGGCTAGTTTCAGGAAGAAAAATGGGGTGTTGTTAAATAATAAACAAGAGCATTAGAGTACTGCATAAGTTTAAACCATGTGCCTTCACTATAGAAGCCACCTTGCAGTCAGTGGAGCTATCTTAGAATCAAGGTAATGTCATCCTTTAACTGGCATCACTTTTAACAGGCTTGATGCATATACTGACTGGTGCCTCAAAGGCACCATCTGACATATAAATTATATTTCAATGTTAGGGTTAGAAAAAAATTGCCTCTCTAGTGAAGGCATGCTCTACAGCTGCAGTTTCATATCTTCTTTCTGTGCAGAATAAAGTTCAACTGGCCCTTCAGATCAGGCCACCCCAGGGCAAGAACTGTAGCAATTTATCTCACTTGGCAATTCCTGATACCTAAGACAAGAATTCTATGATACCATCAATTTATATAGAACTCGAAGCAGTTGCCTGACTTCTTCTTAGATGCTGTCTGTTTCATTCTGTAATTACAAAACTGTTTATTACCCCACTTAGATATAAATAAAAGAAGGCATAATCCAATTAAATGGCTTATGCAAATTCATATAATAGTTCACAGTTGAAATCAGAGTCAAGATCTCTAATATCCTGTCAAGTGCTCATTGTATTCTAACTGACACGTTGTTTTCAATGCCTCATCACTACATGATGGCATGTAATCATATTTTCAGTTGACATGAAGCTGAAGGGATAACTTTTTTGAATTAGTGAATAAGAATTCGGAAATGTCACGGTAGCCTGGAACGATGAGGCAAGTCATGAATTCAACAAGGATAAATATCAAATCCTGCATAAAGGAATACTGGGTAAGTATATAAGTAGGTAGAGGTATAATTTAACAATAGCAAATGTTAAAAATATATGAGTTTTAGTGAAGTATCATAAATATGGGGGCGAAAACGTGACTTATTGTCAATAATACAAATCTACACTTGGAATGTATTAAGAGATTTATACATTGAGGTTCCTTTCTTTACCAAGCTCATTAGGTTAGGTTTACAGAAGTGAATATGCAATTTATGCCTGGATATATGGCCTCCCCTGAATCCCTTCTAAACTGATCCAGGCAAGAAAAGAAAGTTAAACATCCTCTCTCACCTTTTCAATATCTTACAAGTATCAAACAACCAAGTGATTATTTTTGTATCTTTGAGCTCCAACATATTTACCTCCTACAGAAAACATTTTCCTTGATTTTCTCAAACCCCAGGGAACTCATAGTTGTCCCTCTTTGTGTTAGACATTTTGAGGATTGCCTGTCCTCGTCTAGAGCCATCTACTTTCTCCTGGAATTATCTGACTCTGATCTATACATGTAAGCCTCCCAGCCATGATGTTGAGCAACATTATTCTGTTCGCTCAGCCCCTTAACTCCAATTGATTAGATGAAGGCATGTGACCACCTGGATATGAGTTGGGGGAAGTGGCTTCTATAGTTTGGTGCAAAAGTCATTGCAGTTTTTGCCATTAAGAGTGAGCAAAAGCCAGGCGCAGTGGCTCATGTCTGTAATCCTAGCACTTTGGGAGGCCGAGGTAGGCAGATCACGAGGTCAGGAGTTCAAACCAGTCTGGCCAACATGGTGAAAATCCATCTCTATTAAAATAATACAAAAAAGCAGCCAGGTGTGGTGTCGTGCACCTGTAATCCCAGCTACTCAGGAGGCTGAGGCAGGAGAATCACTTGAACCCAGGAGGCGGAAGCTGTGGTGAGTGGGGATTTCACCATTGCACTCCAGCCTGGGTGACAGAGTAAGACTCCATCTCAAAAGAAATAAATATATAAATAAATAAATGAATGTGCACAAAGAGTGAATATATTCTAAAAATCTGAAATTGGAACAGAGGGCTGTTTGTTGATCTGAATAAATCTTAAAGTATCATATGTAAAATCGATCATCAGTAATGGTCACGTAAGCCAGTTTGTAGAGAAAGAAAAGGATAAAACACAAGCAGAAGATATGTAGAAGAAAGAAGAAATGAGATGGACACTCAGAAAGAATGAGACTGAGAAAGGGAGAGAGAAATGAATAAACAGATAATGGGTTTCTCAGAATTCTAGAAATCCTTGTTTCAGCTCCTTGAACCTTGGGTCCATTTCTAACCTTCATTTTCATGAGCTACTTCTGAATTTTTATAATTTCTATGATGTAAATCCTTTGTTTTGCTTAAACAAAACATACCAACAGCCAAAATCTTACAGGAACTTTACAGATCCTCTAGGCCCAAAGTATCAGCTCAAACCCAGAACTCACAGGTTCACTTGTGAGAACTCACTTGATTTTATAGCTTCGTCAAACCTTCAGCTAACTTGGATTTTCAAATGGTTGCAGTCAATATTAGTAAAGACTTAGTAGCAGTGACGATATCTACATGTTTAGACAAGGCCTTAAATGATGACTCAAAACAGTGTCACATGCAGAACTGCAAGAGACACTCAGGACTGTCAACGTGGAAGAAAGATGACTAGAAAAGGAAAATAACCTGTCTGCAAATAACGTAATAAAATGTTTAACTTAATGTAACATACAATGATTTTTTTTTCCTTAATGTTGATCCATTAAATGAAATGAGTTGTTTTGAAAGGTAGTGAGTTCCCTGACATTGGAGGTATCTGAACAAATTCTACATGCCCTCTTAACAACGTATTTGTAGGAAACACTATGAAAGCATCAAATCAAGTGGGTGGTTAGTTAGCTACAGCTAAATTGTCTTCCAACTATAAGATTCTATGATTCGATTTATCCTGAAGGCCCATAGGATGCACTGTAATGTTAGCCTCTGCACGACTAACATCTTGTTTAAACCACAATAGGTAGTACCAGCCAAAACTTTCTGATGGACAGGCATTATGAAAATATGTAAGGCAATATTTGCCAATTGAATGACCTGATCCTTAAACAAAGGAGAATGGTTTTTACAATGACATTTCAAGGAAGGCTTTTGTTTAAGATCAACCGTGTGAAACAAATTGGTCAGTATAAGGTGCTTTCAACACATGTTCAGTCTTGATGACATCATATCTGAATGGCGCCTTCAGCTGAATCACCACACCTGGAATACCGTGACCTCACCCTTCTACAAAGTTTTACAACGACATGTTTTGTTATTGTTGCCAAGCTCACAAATTAAGCTCATTAGAAGCTGAAAGTTTTTTAAGTACCTGTTCCTCCTTTTCAAAACATTTTATTGTATAATCCAGACATCCTCAGATGGCTTCATTTTTTATAAATTTATAATGTAGTTACTGCTATTAGGGCACATTACAACAAAATGATTCAGTTAAAATGCAGAAACGATTACTAAATCTCTTTCAGCTGAATGCTCTTATGGTTTAAGTACCCTTCTATTCCAGACAATACTGAGAGTCACAGCCAGGAGAATGACCATGCTGTTTCCCATAACTCCTTTTCTTCGAATACCCAGAGCATATCAGATACCAAGAAGTCTGTCTCCTCTTTCCCCTTTATGTAAGATTAACTATGTGTAATGGGCTCAATGCTGGTTCCCAAAAACATATGTCCATATCCTAATCCCCAGAAACTTTGACTGTTACCTTATATAGCAAAAGAGTAAATATCTTGTGTGGCAAAGACATAATTCAATTAAGGATCTTGAGTGTAGGTGATTATCCTGAATTATTCAGGTGGGCCTTATACGCCTTTGCAAGTGTTCTTATGAGAAAGAGGCAAGGAAGAGCAGACAGACAGAAGAGGAGAAGGTAATACAAAGATGGAGGCAGAGATTGGAGTGATGGGTCTTAACCCAAGGAACATATGCATCTGCCAGAAGCTAGAAAGGATAAGGAACAGAGTCTCTCCCAGAGCTTCTGAAGGAACAGAGCCCTGCTGACACCCTAATTTCTGACCTCTGGCTCAGTCACAATATACCTATTGTCTATCACTATCTTTGAATGAGGAGGAAAGCACTCAAAAATCAACATTTTCCTATTTGTTAAGGAAATATGAAATAGAAGGAAATGTCCTGAATTGACAATTCACAAAAAGAGATATAAAAATGTCCTTTAAACGTCTGACACGATATTTATCTTCATTCATGATAAGAAAAGTGTAATTAAAACTACTGTAAGATGGTGTTCCTGAACCATCTGACTGGCTAAAATTCAAAAGCTTGACAATCCACTCCACTGGAAAGGCTAATGAGAAACAGGCTCTTTCTGACATTGTGGATGAGAATGGAAAACGGTGCAATTCTTATGGAGGGGATTTTGAAACTATTTAATTAAACTATATACGTATTCGCCCTTCAATCCAGTAGTCCTACTTCTAGAAATTTACCTTGAGGCTATACCTCCAAAAATATGAAAATCCATTTTTACAAGTCTATTTATTGCAGCATTATTTGTAATTTCAAAATATTAGAAACCACTAAATCTAGAAGCATAGGAGAGTAGGTAAATTGAATGGAGTACTATGCTATGATTACAAAATGAGGAAAGACTCTAACAGGCATAGTATTGAGTGAAAAAGCAAAATATAAAAGAATATATATGCTATGCTACATGTTATATAAGAAAGAATAATCAGTAAATACACTACACTTGCTAATCATGACCAAAAAAAGCAACATAGGTAGTAAAACCCAGAAAAAATGAAGTTGTTAACTACACATGGTGAGATGGAAGGGACGGGGTGGAAGGACAGAAGAAAGCGTGACTCTTCTCTGAGTATACCTTGATGTACAGTTTTTGACTTTGGAAGCATCTTAACATCGCACATAGTCACAAAGTTACATTACATAAATGAGAATGAGAAGAGGAAAATAATGCCTGCAAACAGAAACAAATGAGTTTACTCATATTTTAGATGAACACCATAGTCACATGAAAGGGGTACGAAAGAAAGATCCAGTCTAAGAGCAGATGAACAGAATGTCTTACTCAAGACCAAGAAAGTACTCTTGGTCTTGGGCAGAGTGAGGTTTGGAATTTGGTGGCAGAAGTTCAAACCAATCTTAAACTCTTTTTAGCAGTTTTATTTATGATAATGGTGTGGGTGAGAAAATTATAAAAATAATTGAGATGTATTATAGGATTGAGCCAATGCATAAATGATCATATTGGGAGCTAAGATTTTCATTGAGAGAAAAGAACAAAAGTGATGATTTCTAAAATAGGAGTGTATGTATGTGCATGTCCATGGATGTGCTCACAAATGCAAACATATAAGTATGTATATACAAGTATGCTTCTGTAATACATGTATGTGAATACATCTGTATATATAAACACACTTATACCTACACTGTCTGCTGCAAGGACCCAGAAGCAAGAACTCCCTAATAGCAACAAGCATAGCTTACACCTAGATCGTGGTCTTTACTTCCCACTAAAAGGAACAGGATTTCTTGAATAAATTATTGATTTCCAGGATTGAACAAAGTGGATACAAGGTAAGCTACAAAGAAAGAAAATGCCAAATAAATAAAAACAAGTTAGGGGCCTATCAAAAGGAGAGAGGGACCAACTAAGAGGCTTTCACTGGCCAAATATGGACACTATGAGCACCAAAATACTCAAAAACTGCAATGCATGATAACCTCTCGAAGAAAACAGAAACTGATGCATTCATACTGACAATAAATATATACCACTATATGGATATGGGAAGCATATATAAAAGCAAAATGCTGAGCGTTGAGTGGCAACACTAACGGATAGGTGAAATTAGAAAATTATCCTGTTAAAATTGGACCAGGAATGAACCCTCACTAGAGGATAAGACCAGGGGGGAAGTTTCAATAGGAAGCAGGATATTTGCATAGTCCTCAAATGACTCTCACAGCTTGTTTAATACTTGCAAGGGAGAAAGAAAAACAACAGCTCAGTAATTATACAATGGAGAAAGAAGAAATGGGGCAGCACCATGACCAGGTGATAAAACTAAGCTATTAATTTTATCATTAACCATTAAAATGAACACCGTTAATGAGGGACTAATGAACATCATGTGGTTCCAGATGTGTAACACAGATGTGTAACAAAAATATCTCCTAGGCAGCATTCCAGTGAGAATGTATAACCACCATCTAGTAAACAAAGATCAAACCAATGCTGAATGAGAAACAGTCTTTTAAAAGATAGAAGGATAGGCTGGACACAGTGGCTTACGCCTGTAATCTCAGCACTTTGGGAGGCCAAGGTGGGTGGATCACCTTAGGTCAGGAGTTCGAGACCAGCCTGCCCAACATGGCAAAACCCTATCTCTACTAGAAATACAAAAAATTAGCGGGCTGTGGTGGCTGGCGCCTATAATCCCAGCTACATGGGAGGCTGAGGCAAGAGAATCGCTTGAACCCAGGAAGTGGAGGTTGCAGTGGGCCGAGATCACGTCATTGTATTCCAGTCTTTTTTTGCAACAAGAGCAAAAAAAAATAACTCCACTTCAAAAAAAAAAAGGATATATTTTTCAAAAATATCAATGTCATTAAACATAAAAGAAAACTATGGAAATGCTTCAGATTAAAGGAGGCTCAAGAGACATGAGCACTAAATACAATATCTGCTCCTAAACTCATGCTAAAGAATTTACAGGCAAAGAGCCATGATATATAAAATTTACCTTCAAATAGTTCAGAAAAAGATAATTTATGTATACATACACATAGAGAAAGTATGAGAGAGAGGGAAAAAAACGTAAGTGATAAAGTAAATGAAGTAAAATATTAAGAATAGGAAAATCTAGATGAAAGTTTATGGATTTCTTTGTACTATTTTAGCAACATTTTACAAGTTAGAAATTACACCACATACAAAGTAAAAACAAAAAGATACTCTAAAGCAGAAATTCTTTGAATCTCAGAACTGTTTGATGCTGAAATTTGAGTTGTATTTAACACCTCTAGATAATCAAGATATATCTACCCAGTATGCCCCACCCACCATACACACACAAAAAAAATCCGTAATATCTGAAGCCTCAAAGCGCTTACACCCTAATTGAGGTAATGAAAAATGTCACTTAGTAATAAAATTAACAACTTTGAATCTCAAGTACTAAGTGAAAGGTACATATGATAGCAACTACAGGCTAATTATCTAGTTAAAATTGTACTTTTCATAATTTCTGCTCTTTCTTTTTATATCGTTAGTTGATCTAAAAAAATTATTATTGTTCTGCTAAATAACATCACATTTACTTGAAAATCACTACTGAAATATGCTGCTTTTTTCTCTTCTTCAGCTTGAGGAACTCTAGTTTCTGAAACTTGTCTGTCATGCTCCTATTAATCTCCTCCTCCAGGAGTACAATGTGCTGATCAGCTGTCATCTGTGCAGGCCTGGAGATTCTTACCACCCTCCTTCTGTTTCTAAGTGTTAGCATTCCCATTATAGGATTCAAATTATGAATTTGGGCTTTATTTGACTAGATTTTTTTCATCAAATTATAGGGTCTTTTTACTCATATTAAAAATAAGCTACATTTTCCAGTACAGAGGCAACTTGGTAATATGAGCTGATAAAATTTTATTTACCTACTAATTATGCTCCTATATTTATTATACAGAATTTTATTACACTTATCAATATAGGGTTTAGAGGATTCTCCTTCCACAGGCACATTAAAACTTATCAGTTAAATTAAAATTTGACCCAAAACAATTTAGCATAAAATATCATTGCATGACTTTCCTCTATTCATAAAATGGAATAATTTAAAGAGTAGTTCCTGTTTTGGTTTACAGATGTTATTTATTTTTCTTAATTAGAATAACAGAAAAATAACAGTATCTTTAATAATAGCTGACTCAAGAAATATACATGATGATAGGAAAGAAACCAATTATCTATTTTAATTAGTGCATCAGTACTAATGAATAATCTAGAGGAAGTTTAAATTATTTTATTATAGACATGTTAAGGTTGTAAACTTTTAAGGTTCAACCACGGCTACAATAATTTGACAATAGATCAAATATTTGTCAGCAAAAATATGTGAAACATTCTAATGTACTAGATTTCACATGAGTTTACAAGAACGCTCTTTATTTTTATATTTTTATTTGTAGAAATTTTGTACAAATTTTATTTGTAGAAATTATAAATCTTTTCATTCCTTCTGAATCCTTCCTTCCTTCCTTCCTTTTTTCTTGATGAGGATAGTGAGTAATCATTCCTTATTGGTTCTCCATTATGCCTAAAATAAGTGTAGAAAGTCTGAGATCCCAATTCAATCTTCAGAAAGATGCAGAAATCTGTTTGCTGTTCCCCACTCATCACTCTTTTTAACTATATTATTTCCTTTCTTTGCTGTCCTCTTCCTTTATTATAGTGGTAAACATGGGCATCAAAGAGTGATCTTTTACTTATTCTTCTATTAATTTATTCATTAATTCATGCATGCAATTTATTTATTAATTCATTTATTCATTACATCATGTTTCAGGCACAATCAAGGTTAAACATAAAATCCTAAAAAGAAGTGTGCTTGTTTGTGTTTTAAGCACCCTACCTGAGTCTTCCAATTAGAGGTAGCATCTGGTTTTTGATTTCAGGTTTGTTTGTAGCCAGCTAGGATAATCTGTTTAAAATGTACAAAGGGATGAACTAGAAAGAACAATTAAATATGTTCATTGCTAATGAATTATTTTCATGCTGGGTGAGCCCATAAAAAAGTAATGAGAGTTATACAATGGAGTGATCTTAGGCACTATCCAATTCCCCAATTCAGGTTTACTCACTGGCTGAAAATGAATCCAAATGGATTCATCAGTATCAAGTCTACCAGCTAGCATTTGCCATGGAGGAGAGATTTTTACTGTCAAGTATAATGAGTTATTACTAATGGCAGGTAGTTCCTGGAAACAGCTGGTAGCATTTATCTAGAATAAGAAAGGTATAAATGAGTTCTATGACAATCTGTACTGGCAGCAGGAAAACATAAAGGAGAAGGCAGAAGGTATAGACCACCTGAAGGTTTGGGGAGATACGATGTATGGTTTAAAGGTTCAAGAAGGCACATTTTATTGCATACGTTTGCTCTGAGTCACCTGGTATGAAAGTTTTCTGTGGATTTTCAGCTAAAGATGGAGAAGTATGTTTCTTGGTTGAAAAAACCTGAAAAAATCTTTTCAGGAACTTTCCAGAATATCTAGTTAAAGACAGTTTCTTACTGCAGATTTCATAGCTCCATTTCACAATTGAGCCTTTGATTTATATCCTTTTAAATTTTAAGCTGAAAGTACAGAGATCAGCAACTTTAAAAAACCTGAAGACAACCAATACACTACAGCAAATTATATCTTCTGTGGCCTCTTATGTTGACTTCCTCAACAGAGTGCAATCTCCTTAAGAATGTTTTTCACTCATATTTGCTTCCCAAGGATCCAAGTGTCCTACCAGTTTGATTATCAATTGTGAGTGGATTATTCAGTTGTCAATCACTTTCCTACTCTTTATAGTAATTTAGTAACTAATTACTTTATTAATATACTAATCATGTAACTGCCCAGTGGGTTCACGTTGTCCACTGCCTACACAGAGCTGATTTATCAAGACAAGGGAATTGCAATAGAGAAAGGGTAAATCATGCAGAGCCAGCTGTGTGGGAGACTGGAGTTTCATTGTTACTCAAATCAGTCTCCCTGAGTATTCCAGGAGCAGTGATTTTAAAGACAACTTGGTGGGTAGGGGAAGCCAGTGAGCTGGAAGTGCTAATTGGTCAGAGATTAAATCATAGGGAGTAGAGGCTGTCTTTTTGTGCTGAGTCAGTTCCTGGTTGGGGGCCACAAGATCAGACCAGCCAGTTTATCCATCTTGGTGGTGCCAGCTAATTCATCAAGTGCAAGGTCTGCAAAATATCTCAAGCACTGATCTTAGGAGCAGTTTAGGGACAGTCAGAATCTTGTAGCCTTTAACTGCATGACCCCTAAACTATAATTTCTAATCTTGTGGCTAATGTTAGACCTACAACGGCAATCCAGTCCCCAGGCAAGAAAGAGGTTTGCTTTGTGAAAGGGCTGTTATTGTCTTTGTTTTAAGCTATAAACCATAAACAAAGTTTCTCCCAAAGTTAGTTCACCCGATACCCAGGAATGAATAAGGACAGCTTGGAGGTTAGCAGATGGAGTCGGTTAAGTCAGATCTCTTTCACTGTCGCAGTCATAATTTTGCAATGGTGGTTTCAATCATATGGGCCAAGTTTAGTCATCAAAGAATTACTTAGGAGTCACATTTATTGGTTGTGTGTAGAGTTCTCATGTCATGATTCCCTGCAATAGCTTTATGTTTCTGACATTAAAGAAATCCCAGAGAATATTTTAAGACCTAGTCAGTGTCATGACTTAAAGAATGTGAATGGTAAAGTTTCTTTACACAAGCCTTTACTACCTACCTCCTGCTTATGTTCTTTTCTTAAAAAAAAAAAAAAAAAGATGGGGTTTCACCATGTTGGCCAGGCTGGTCTTGAACTCCTGACTTCAGGTGATCCACCCACCTCAGCCTCCCAAAGTGCTAGGATTACAGGCATGAGTCACTGCACCCCGCCTGCTTATGTCTTTATGTAGCATCTTTGGTATGGGGCTGTGGTAGCATGATGTAATAGTAATGAGGAAAACATGGTGTGATGGTTAAATTTATGTGTCAAATTGACTGGGCTGTGGAGTGTCCACACATTAGTTAAACCTTATTCTGGGTGTGTCTGTGAGAGTGTTGCTGGCTGAGATTAACATTTGAATCGGTAGGCTGAGTTTAAGCACATTGCTTTCCCTAATGTCCCTGGGCCTCTCTCCAATCAATCGAAGGCTTGATGATAACACAAAAGCTGACCTGCTTATGATAAGGGAGAACTAACCCTATCAGACTGTCTTCTAGCTGGCACATTAGTTCTTTTCCTGCCTTTAACTCAAGCTGGATTATCAATCCTTCCTGGGTATCAAACCTACCAGTCTTCAGACTCAAACTACATCATTGATGCTCCTAGTTCCCAGCTTGCCAATTGCAGATCTGGAGTCTTGCCAGCCTCTATAATGACATGAGCCAATTTCTTCTTTCATATATATGTGTATAATATATACAATTTTGTTGTATAGATGTATACACTGTACATGAGACAGGGTCATATATACAGTTACACACATGAAGGCATACCTTGCTTTACTGCATTTTGCTTTATTGTGCTTCACATATACTGCATTTCTTACAAATTAAAGATTTATGGCAATCCTTCACCAAGCAAGTATATCATTCCAACAGTATGTGCTCACTGTGTCCCTGTGTCACATTTTGATCATTATCACAATACTTCAACTTTTCCATTATTGTTATGTCTGCTATGGTGATCAGTGATCTTTGATGTTATTATTGTAATTGTTTTGGTGCACTGCAAACAATGCACACATAACACAGTGAACTCAATTGATAAAAGTCGTGTGTATTCTGACTGCTCTACCAATCAGCCATTCCCTTATCTCTCTCAATCTCCTTGAACCTCCCTCTTCCCTGAGACACAATAATATTATAATTGGTTAAGTTAGTAATCCTACAATGGCTTCTAAGTGTTCAAGTAAAAAGATGCATAGCACATCTCACAATTTAACCAAAAAGCTAGAAATGATTAATCTCAGAGAGGAAGCCACACTGAAATCTGAAACAGGCTGAAAGCTAAATCCTTTGTACAAGTTAGCCAAGTTGCAAATGCAAAGAAAAAGTTCTTGAAGGAAATGTAAATTTCTATTCCACTGAACATATAAATGATAGGAAAGCAAAACAGCCTTATTGCTGATATGGAGAAAGTTTGAGTGGTCTGGCTAGAAGATCAAACTAACCGTAACATTCCCTAAGTCAAAACCTAATCCAGAGATAGGCCTTAACTCTCTTCAATTCTGTGAAGGCTGAGAGAGGTGAGGAAACGGCAGAAAAAAGTTTACAGCAAGCAAAGGTTGGTTCATGCAGCTTAATGAAAGAAGACATCTCCATAAACTGAAATTACGAGGTGAAGCAGCAAGGGCTGATGGAGAAGCTGCAGCAAGTTACCCAGAAGATCTAGCTAAGATAATTGATGAAGGTGGCTACAGGAATCTGGGAATCAAATGGCTTTCAGTGTAGACAAAACAGCCTTCTATTGGAAGAAGATGATATGTAGGACTTTCACAGGTAGAAGGGAGAAATCAACACTTGGCTTCAATACTTCAAAGGAGAGAAGGAGAGGCTGACTCTCTTGTTAGGGGCTTATACAGCTGATGATTTTCAATTGAAGACAGGGCTCATTTACCATTCTGAAAGTCCTAGAGCCTTTAAAATTATGATAAATCTACTCTGTCTATGCTCTATAAATGCAAAAACAAAGCTGGAATGAGAGCACATCTCTTTACAGAATGGTTTACTGAACATTATAAGCCTAATGTTGAGAACAACTGCTCAAAAAAAAAAAAAAAAAGGAAAGAAAAAAAGATTTCTTTCAAAACATTATTGCTCACTGACAATGTACCCAGTCACCTAAGAGCTCTGATTGAAATGTACAAAGAGATTAATGTTGTTTCCATGCCTATTAACACAATATGCATTCTGTAGCCTATGGATCAAGAAGTAATTTTGACCTTCAAGTCTCATTATTTAAGAAATACATTTTGTAAGGCTATAGTTGTCATAGAAAATGCTTTCTCTCATGGATCTGGGCAAAGAAAATTAAGAACCTTCTGAAAAGGATTTAGCATTCTAGATATTAAGAACATTGTGATTCATGAGAGGAGAGCAAAATATCAACATTAACAAGAATTAGAAACAAGTTGATTTCCACCCTCATGGATGACTTTGAGGAATTCAAGACTTCTTTGTAGAAAGTTACTGCAAATTTGGTGAAAATAGCAAGAGAACTAGAATTAGAAGTGAAGTCTGAAGATATGATTGAATTCCTGCAATCTCATCATGAAACTTTATGAATGAGGTAGTGCTTCTTATGGGTTTGCAAAGAAAGTGGTTTCCTGAGATGGAATCTACTCCTAGTAAAGATGCTGTAAACATTGTTGAAATGACAATAAAGGACTTAAACTATCCTATAAACTTAGCTGAGGAAGCAGTGGCATGGTTCAAGAGGATTGACTCCAATTTTGAAAGACGTTCTACTGTGGGTAAAATGCTATCAAACAGCATGGCATCCTTCAGAGAAATCTTTTGTGAAAAGAAGAGATAATTGATGTGACAAACCTCATTGTTCTTTTAAAAAATTGCCACAGCCATCTCAACTTTTAGCAACCCTCATCCTGATCAGTAAGCAGCCATCAACATGCAGTCAAGACATCCTCCACCAGCAAGCAGTTTACAACTTGCTGAAGTCTCAGATGATACTGCATGTTAGTAATAAAGTTTTTTAAAAATTTAAGTTACATACATTTTTTAAACATAGTGTTATTGCAACCTTAGTAGAGTATAACGTAACATCATTTTTATATGTGCTGGGAAGCCAAAAAATGTGTGTAACTCTGTCAATTGCCCCCTTTATTGCAATATTTGCTTTATTGGGATGATATAAAACCAAAAGTACAATATCTTTAATGTATGACTGATGTATATAGTACCTATATATATTTTTATATAAATATATATAAAATCTCTTACTGATTGCTCTTTCTCTAGAGAACTCTGATACACACAATAGCTTCTAGGAATACTGAATTTGATAAAAAATGTATTTCCATTGAATTGTCTAAATACTTATACACACCTACATTAATTTTTTTAATAAATCACAAAGTCTGGCACATAGAGCCTAATAAATATTGGTTAAATTAGTAACCCAGCAATTACGTTAATAATGTATATTGTTGTTAATATGTTGTACTATGTTAATTATGCATATAAGGAAGTATATATAATGTTAACTAGACATATAAGAAAACCGTGTGCTCAAATTGTTGGAAAAGTGATCTTCTTGAAATTGAGAAAATAAATGATTTCTTTCTTGAAACTTCATTTGTTTTCCTCCCTAACACATATTTTTTGAAAGGTCTTTCATTAACTTGCAATGTGGTATTTGTGGTTTTAGCAAACCATGCATGCAGTTTCTCAGTCTCCTTATTCATAATATGAGTACACTGAAGATTTTTCTATGTCTTCCAAAGATTTCAGTTAGAATCTCTGTCATATAATATTCAGTGAATATAATATTGAAGGGGGGAGAAGAAAGAAAGACAAAATACATTTATTAATAATTAATTCTAATTTTATTTTACTCTTTAGATGTCTTGGTCTGTTGGAAGTCTTAGCTCATTCTAAGAGTTGATTTGAAACTGATACTTTAAATATTCTGCATGTCTTTTGAAAACTGAAAAGTGAAAAATAAAAGATCTAGTGATGTTTCATTCAGTATCACTATTTTCAATTATATATTACTGGTGTCAATTTCACTTCTACATTGTAACTGTGTATATTTTCCTTTTTTAAAAAAAAAAATTTAATTTTTGAGATGGAATCTCACTCCGTCACCCAGGCTGGATGGAGTACAGTGGCATGATCTTGGTTTGCCGCAACCTTTGTCTCCCAAGTGCTTCTCCTGCCTCAGCCTCCCAAGTGGCTGGAATTACAGGCATCCGCCACCACACCTGTCTAATTTTTGTATTTTTAGTAGAGACGGGGTTTCACTGTGTTGTCCAGGTTGGTCTCAAACTCCTGACCTCAAGTGATCTGCCTCCCTTGGCCTCCCAAAGTGCTGGGATTATAGGCATGAACCACTGCACCTGGCCTTAACTGTGTATATTTTCTTTCTTTTTATTTTTTAATACTTGTAGATCAATTTGTCTTCTTAGTTTTATATTCCAGTTAATGTTATAACACCTCTTAGTAGAACAAGCTACCAAGTTTAGAAAGATTAATATATACTGTTTTTTCCTCATTTCATGCTTGTATTTTGGATTAGCAAAT
The DNA here is from genome assembly GCA_004027715.1 of Plecturocebus donacophilus. Taxonomy (NCBI): domain Eukaryota; kingdom Metazoa; phylum Chordata; class Mammalia; order Primates; family Pitheciidae; genus Plecturocebus; species Plecturocebus donacophilus. The sequence continues at coordinate 17,596 of PVKP010011623.1, read as the reverse complement.
TAAGTACATTTTTTAATATTAAAACTATTTCTTCCCCTTTTCCCTTTACTTTGTATACGAACCTAAAATGAGAGGCATTTAAGATTGTCTTCCCTACTTTCACTGAATACAATTAAATTTTATAGTGTATGTGTCTAATAACCTAAGTCCACTAAAAAGTAATATGTGAAATTAACATATCTTTCTCCGTTCCCTTTCTTTTTTGTTTTCTCATGAAACTGTTACAAGGAGGAGAGAAAGAAAGAGAGAAAAGGAGAGAATATAGCAAAAGGAGGGAAAGGAGATTCAAAGATTTTTCCATGTCTATAAAGCTATCTCTTTTTGTGTATGCACATGACATACAAACACATATGCACACATTATATCTAACAAAAATAAAACGGATTCTGAAAAATGTTAAAGAACAGTTCTTTATACTAATGACACTAATATTATTAGAAAGTTTGGCTTGTTTTAATTTAGTAAATTAACTGTAACATAATCACAAAAATAGAGAAATATACTCAGAAAACATTTAAAGACTATAGTATGATGCGTTATGGGAAAACAGTAAATATTAGGTTGGTGAAAAGGCAATTGAGATTTTTGCCATTAAAAATTATGACAAAGACTGCAGTTACTTTTGCACAAACCAAATACTTCAACAGTAAATTAGGTAAAAGAAAAATAAATGATACATAAAAGATAAAAATGAACATAGAATAAGAAATAGATCTGAATACAAACATTAAGAGAATCATAAACTGATGGGGCTGTGAGACTTGGATTAACATTTTGGTGTATAATATGCTCATGTTTATCAAACTAAAAATGTAAATGATCTAGATGTTACAATTTTATGCCTAGGAAATTAGTCTAAAGGGTTAAAAATAAAGTGGAGTTATGTATGAAGATATAATTTTGTTATACAACTGTCAGAACATTATTGATAATAGCAAAATAGATATAACTAAAATACCCAAATATTATGATTTTTAAAAATAAAATGCCAAATATTGTACAGTCAACTAAAAGCTTTACTTTATAACAAAATATTTAACAAGATAGGGGTTTGAATAATATATGTTTTTAACTATAAATATAGACATCAAATATAAATGTTGTACTCATAATCTTCAAAAAGGCAATCTAATATTTATATATACACACATTTATGTGGGTAAATAAAAAAAGTAGAGATGTTTCATGTCAGATAATGTTGATATTGATAAGATTATGAGTGTTTTTTCTTCCATCGGGTATTCAGTTTTTTCTTCATTAAAATTTATAATTATTTATCAAGAGAATATCTTCTTTAAGAAAAAGGGATTACAGACTTTTAAATGTTCTCTCTCAGTTTAATATCCTTCATTTTTCACTATGTTATAGTGAAACATGCTAGTCTTTTATGTTCTAGAAAATTTCATATTCTTCATTATACAATGATTTGGGCATCTGAGAGTCTTCAGGATTTTATTAACAACACAGCCTAAGTATTTACTCACTATCCCATTGGAACCAGATTGCATGGTAACTGGTTACTAATAATACGATCTGACTTTTCCATAAAGGATTAACTTTGTAAAAGTGCTTATAAGAGAAAGTACAATCTATGCAATTAAAAAAAAATCACTTAGCCAACTTATCTTTAGATAATGATTACCTATAAGATAAAAAGTGTAGAAGAGGAGTTACGGGTGATATCATGTTTTAACATTTTTGTCCCATGAGAGTGTAATACACTGAAAAAGAAAAAAAAACCACAAAGAAGCTTTTGGATTGCAATTTTATTTTAAGTCATTGAGATGGCATCTTTAGACGGTTCCATTTTACAAAATAATGATTCTCTCCAAATGGTAGTGAAACAAGATTGTCTAACTTTTACTAGGATGTTGTCAAACAGGAATAAAAGTCTTGAGGCAAAATAAAGTTGGAAAGGATCCTGGCATTAAAACAATCTGGTAAATACGTAGAGAAAAAAAAATTTAGTTCATGCTTTCCTCTAATTAGTACACTTTTTCTAGCAGTTAGAGAATGGAGAAAATGTATTTGCTATACTGGTGTGTCTCAAACTACCTCTTATTGAAGAAAACTGTCTAATAATCCTTTATAGGAGAAAAAGTAAAATTTTGAGGGGTGGAGGGAATTTGGTTACTTCTAGGCTGCATTTTGCATGGATAATATGGGAGTAAAACTAAAGTATGTCTGTGTCATATTTCTCAAGCAAAACATAGGTAGCTTTGTATCTATTTTTGTTTTCAGCTCAAATAATTTGGAAATTGAACATCATGAAGCAAAAGAGCAACACACGTACACACATGCACACACACATATGCACACACAGACCCCACACAAAATCAGCCTAAAGATGAGCAGAGTTTGGAAACATAGAGATTTATTTCCCTGTTATAGAATCCAGATCTGCTCTTTAAATAAAAGATCAAGAGACAAGAAAGCTACAAACATAGTTCCAATAAGAACATTTTATAGAGAAATTCAAAGCTTCCAGAAATTCTTACGTCACACATTTTCATTATTCCTATAGAAGTACAAAATGGTCTCATTTATTTTGAAGCAACATTGACACTCTTGCAATTTTGAAGAATACATTTGAAAGGCAGAAAAAAAAATGTTAATTTCCCCCCTGAAATATAACAAATTTAAAGTTCTTTCCTCATCAAGTAAAGTAAGATTATCTCCTCTGTATTGAGTACGTATGTGGACTCAGTTAACAGTGCGTAAGAGAAATAGAAGATATCCCCCTCTCTGTTTCTTAGATATTTTGCTTAAGAGGTGGAACTGACACCAAATGATAAGATAATGGTACAGGCAAAATAAAATCAATGGCCAAATTATGCGGTACAGAGGAAAAGCACTTTGCTTCTACAAATTGCTTTGAAAACATCATAAAGACAAGAGAGAGGAAAAAGAGGCAGGGATGAAGGTGGAGGCATGCAAGGAACTTTGCTTACATGCAGACAGGGAGATTACTTTCTACGAGGATCCCATAAAAACTATCATTTCCTTCATACTAACATCTTTGTTTCCTTTGGGACAGAGATGTTTTTGAGCATTTAAGGATAGAGAGGAGAAGAAATGCCGGACATTTAAAAAATTATTTTAGAGTAAGAATTTATTTTAAAGACGATTCTCAGGAAATTCCTGGCTTGTCCAGGTGCCTTGGGTTGTGTTCCAGAGCCAGTTTTTGCTTTTCAAATGCTGTTTAGGAACAAGTCCCCACATGCCACCAGGCACTCCTCCTGTTGACAATTTTGACCTTTATTAATTCAGGTCTACTCAATCTCCACTACTGATCTGTCAATGCTGACACCTTGTCCCACTCTGATTTTGCAGAGAGAATTCTGAAAGAGTTCACAGGCCATCACACTGGTTGACTTGATACCAGAGAGAAAATAATAATAATAAAAAAATCCAGGACAAACTTCATGCCCTTTCTATATTTAAACACAGACTAAATTGAAGTTGCACTGAGGATTACTCATGTGTCCCCAAGAGTTCTCAAGATGAATACCAGACTTACTATGGGAATAGTTATACTATTCATATGCTTATATAAATTGGTTTTCATGAGTAAATTTCCTGGTTTGCCCTTTTCGACTAAAATATGTCCCTTGTTGCGGGAAAATGCAATAAAGCAATGCAGTGTGTTTTTTAATCTTTGGAAAGTTGAAAAGGTTACATGCTGTGTGTGAGTTTTCTATTCTCAGAATATACATACACATTCCATGAAATAAAATAACAACAAAAAAATCAGTATAATTTAACAGATCCCTGTGTCGTTTTTATCCCTACACTGTTGTTTTCTGGCAAAGAATGCGTAAAAGTAATTTTGCAGAGAAGCAGCAGTTTGTTTTTGTAAATTTCAATTGGCAATCATGACCTTAAGTCTTTTCTATGCAGAAAAACTAAAAATAAGAGGCGTGCACCTTTGAGATTAAGTTATTACATTACCTCATTCAGGCTCAGCGCAGTTTAACCAATAAAGTAAACTGCAACTTGCTGACATTTACTTAAAACTTAGGTATTTTGCTTCACCATTTCTCTACCTCATTAGCCACAATATGATTATTGTAAAATAAACATCTCTTACTAATTGTACTATCATTAGGTAAGTATTCTTACTTATTTTACAGTAATGTTAATGTTTAATTTGAATCATCTGATGTTAGTCACTTTCCTTAAAAGTAGCCAACATAGGGAAACAGATCATGGAATATATAGATTTCCTCTGCACAGGGCAAACTGGCTTCAGAGGGGTTACATCATTAAATTTGAGAATTAGAAACAGCCTTGAAAAAAATTCCCTCATTCAACAGATGTAAATATCAGAGACACTATCTAAGTCATGCAGGTTGCATAGCAGGCTGGAGGCAGGATCAAATTTCAGAGGTCTGGAGCCTTCATCTTTACTTTCTAAGCGATGCTTGCAATATTAATCCTGAGTTAATTACAGGTGCAAAAACAAAAAGAAAAAAAGAAACCAAAACCTCATGTTCTCTGAGTTCAACAATGTTTAAAAATATTTCCGACAGTCATTGAGTTAATTCTGCTTTACAATAAAATTTAGAAATAACTTCTTTTTATCTTAAGTGCTTATTATAATTTATTCTTTAGAAATAATTTTAGTTATTTACAACTTACTGAAGTTTGAAATAAGTTTACTTATTTAAAAAACTAAATACAGAGGTCAGGTGCGGTGGCTCATGACTGTAATCGCAGCACTTCGGGAGGCTGAAGTAGGCAGATCACATGAGGTCAGCAGTAAGAGACCAGCCTGACCAGCATGGTGGAACCCCGTCTCTCCTAAAAATACAGAAGAATTTGCCAGGTGTGGTGGCACGCATCTGTAATCCCAGCTACTCGGACAGCTGAGGCAGAATCGCTTGAACCTGGAAGGTAGAGGTTGCAATGAGCCGAGATTGTGTCATTGCATTCCAGCCTAGGTTACAAGAATGAAACTCCATCTCCAAAAAAAGAAAAAACTAAACACTTATTTTTGAAATGAAAATAAAAGGCTTCACATTTTAAAGCTGAGGGGTGTAGATAAAAAATGGTCACTACTACATTTTTAACACCTTTTATCCCCCTTCACCTCTACATACAGGAAAAAGAAAACTGGGCAAAAGGGAAGGTCAGTGGATGATCACAGACATTTCCTGATCAAGGTTGTACCATGTGCCAGGTCTATGCTAGGAAGAACTTTATATTTTATCTCTCATTCATTCTTGGTTCCTTTACCCAGGCAGAAATTATTTACTTAACATGTATGAGCAAAAGAGTCCTAATATATAAATTCTACTTCAGAGACAAAAGCTTTTTTGTAAATGCAATCTGCCCTGAAAAACAAATAACTGTATATGTATTAGGAGTGCCTTTAAAAAACAGGGATTCTGCTTGAACCCAGGAGGTGGAGGTTGGAGTGAGCCAAGATTCTGATTTTTTTTTTTTTTTTATTGTATTTCACACAGGACTCTGAAAACAGAAGTACTAATGTATGTTTTGGTAATGTTTTCTCTTTGGTATGTTTTCTCTTCTATGAGAAAATAGAATCTGACCTGAGAATGCACATGCTAGGTTGCATAAAGCACATTGTGTATTTCCGAATATCTTTGATGTAAATAAAAATTACATATATGGCATATGTATTCTTTCACTTGAAGAATCCCACAACCTTCCTATGGGACTCTTTCAGAGGAACACATTGCCCCAAATTTTTCAACATAAAAATTTCGATATATATGTATATTTCAGGGGCAGGGTTATTACAAGAAAACAAGGAAAAATTGCCAAGAAAGGTGTCCATTTTCAAGTATTCTCAACCTCTTAGTAGTCTAATATTTACATGCAGATATTTAAGCTGTTAATCTCAAATCATTACCATTTTTTCACTAAAGCAATCTTCTAAACGTGTAAGTTTGACAGATGATTTCTTTCATATATATTAAAGACTAATATTTATTTGAGACTACTTAATTTTGCCTAATTATTTATTCATGTGCAGACTGATATACTTTGGATGTTTGTCCCCATCCAAATCTCATTTATTGTAATTCCCAATGTTGGAGGTGGGGCCAGATGGGAGGTGTTTGGATCATGAGGGTGGATCCCTCATGAACAGCTTGGGCTATTCCCTTGGTGATAAGTGAGCTCCCACTCTCTAAGTTCACACAAGATCTGGTTGTTTAAAAGTGTTTGGCATCTCCCTCTGACTCTTTCTTTCTTGTTCCTGCTTTGATTATGTTCTGTGCCTGCTCCCTCTTCACCTTCTGCCAGGATTGCCAGCTTCCTGAGGCCTCCCTAGAAACCAAGCAGATGCCAACACCACGCTTCCTGTACAACCTGCAGAACCATGAGCCAATTAAAGGTCTTTTCCTTATAAATTACACAGCCTTAGGTATTTATTTCCGCAATGTAAGAATGGCCTAATACAGAAAATTGGCACCAAGGAGTGGGGTATTGCCATAAAGGTACCTGAAAATGTGGGAACAGCTTTGGAACTGGGTAACAGACAGGTTGGAAGAATTTAGAGGGCTTAGAAGACAGGAAAATGAGCAAAAGTTTGGAGCTTCTTGGAGACTGGTTAAATAGTTGTGACCAAAATGCTTTTATGGACAGTGAGGTACAGGCTAAAGAGGTCTCAGATGGAAATGAGGATCTTATTGGAAACTGGAGCTAAGATCACATGTGTTATATGCCTTAGCAAAGAGTCTGGCTCCATTCTGTTCATGCCCTAGGGATCTGTAGATGTTTAAACTTCAGAGTGGTGATTTAGGTTATCTAGAAGAAATTTCTAAGCCGCAAAGGGTTCAAGAAGTTACTGGACAGCTTCCAACAACCGACACTCAGACGTGGGAGCAAAGAAATGACCTAAAGTTGTAACATATATTTAAAAGGAAAGTAGAGCATAAAAGTTTGGTAAATTTGCAGCCTGGCCATGTGGCAGAGAAATAAAGCAAGACAATGGGAAAAAGACCTTGAAGACATTTTAAAGAACTTCATGGTGGCTCCTCTCATCATAGGCTTAGAGGTCTAGGAGAAACAAATGATTTCATGAGCCCGAACCAGGCCCCTGCTGCCCTGCACAGCCTCAAGATACTGCTTCCCACATTCTAGCTGCTCAAGCTCCAGCTGGGGCTCAAAGGGGCCCAGGTACAGCTCAAGCTGCCACTTTAAGGAAGTCAAGTCATAAGCCTTGGTGGCTTCCACATAGTGTTAAACCCATGGTCACACAGAGTGTAAGAGTGGAGGCTGGCCAGCCTCGGCACAGATTTCAGAGGATGTATGAGAGAGCTGGGTGCTTAGGCAGAAGCATGCTGCAGGGCCAGACCCCTCACAGAAAACCTCTACTAGGACAATGTGGAAGGGAAATGTAGGGTTGGAGCCCAACACAGAGTCCCCACTACGGCACTGCCTTTGGGAACTGTTGGAAGCAGGCCACCATCAACCAGATCCCACAACAGCATATCCACCAACAGCTTGCACCCTCAGCAAGAAAAAGTAGCAGATACTCAACACCAACCCATGAGAGCAGCTGCTGAACTCTGCAAAGCCACAGAAGCACAGCTGCCCAAGGCTTAGGAGTCTACCCCTTGCAGCAGTGTGCCCTGCATGCAGCATATGGAGTCAAAGGAGACTATTATTATTATTATTTTCAAGTTAGAGTCTTGTTCTCTCATCCAGGCTGGAGTGCAGTGGCATGGTTTGGCTCAATACAACCTCCACCTCCAGGATTCAAGTAATTCTCCTGCCTCAGCCTCCCGAGTAACTGGCATTACAGGCACCCACCATCGCGTCTGGCTAATTTTTGTCTTTTTAGTAGAGGCGGGGTTTCACCATGATGACCAAGCTGGTGTCGAATTCTTGACCTTGTGATCTGCCCAACTCGGCCTTCCAAAGTGCTGGGATTACTGCTGTGAGCCACTGCACCCAGCTCTCAAAGGAGATTATTTTGGAAAATTAAGATTTAATGACCACCTTGCTGGGTTTTGAACTTGCGTGGGTCCAGTAGCCTTTTTCTTTTGGCCAATTTCTCCCTTTTAGAATGCCAATGTTTACAAAATGCCTATACCCTCAATATACCATTGTATTTCAGAAGTAAATACCCTGTTTTTAATTATGCAGGCTCATAGGTAGAAGGGACGTACCTTGTCTCAGATGAGACTTTGGATTTCAGAATTTTGAGTTAATGCTGAAACAAGTCAGGACTTTAGGGGACTACTAAGAAGGCATGATTGTATTTTGCAATGTGAGAATGGCATGAGATTTGGGAGGGGCTGAGGAGGAATAATAAGACAGTTTGGATATTTGTCCCTGCCCAAATCTCATGTTGGATTTTAATTCCCAATGCTGGAGGTGGGACCTGATGGGATGTGTTTGGGTCACGAGGGCACAAGCCTCATAGCTTAGTGCTGTGTTTGTGATAGTGAGTGAGTTCTTGTGAAATCTGATTGTTTAAAAGTGTCTGGGTTCAGGTGCAGTGGCTCACGTCTGTAATCCCAGCACTTTGGGAGGCCAAGATGGGCAGATCACTTGAGGTCAGGAGTTCAAGACCAGCCTGGACAACATGGTGAAACCCCGCCTCTAATAAAAATACAGAAATTAGACGGCTGTGGTGGTGTGTGCCTGTAATCCCAGCAACTTGGGAGGCTGAGGCTGGAAAACTGCTTGAACCGGGGAGGCGGAGGTGCAGTGAGCTGAGATCGTGCCACTGAACTCCAGCCTGGGCAACAGAGTGAGAATTTGTCTCAAAAAATAAAAAAATAAAAGTGTCTGGCACACCCCCCCACACCCTCTGTTGCTCCTGCTGTTACCATTTGAAGTGCCTGCTCCCACTTTGCCTTCCACCTTGAGTAAATACTCCCTGAGGCCTGCTCAGAAGCTGAACAGATGCTGGCACCATCCTTGTACAGCCCGCAGAACCATGAGCCAACTAAACCACTTTTCTTTATAAATTACCCAATCTCAGGCATTTCTTTATAGCAACACAGAAAAAGACTAATGTACAGATGAATCTACTTTCTGATTTTACTGGATTAGTCAAATCATTCCTTATGCACAGGATTTTGCAAAATAAGATGCAGTAAATTTTATTGACAAATCCCTACTAGTACCTTAACTGTTAGAAAGCTTAGATAAGTGTTGTATTTGAAGTGATATTTGCTATTTCAAGCTATATTAAAACTCTGTGTTTTTTCTGTTGTTTTCACCAAAGCTTTTATAGTTTTAGTTGATCATTAATGTACTTATAATGTACAGTAACATATGGTACACTGGCATCATCACACCTGGGAACTGCATTTCAGTTCCTCCTTTCTCTGAAAAGTCTATTCAAGTTAAGGACTGTGGCATATGTCTGCTATATGAATCACTTAATGTAGGGCACCCAACATGTGTTCCAAAGTAGTCCCACTCAATGTTCTATGACCACAATATAATTTACCTAAATTTGTGAAAAATTCCTGTGGGAGATTCATAATGTATAGTCACATATTTAAGACTCTTAGATGTTCTAGAATAAGAAACGTTTACCTGTGTATAAATCTTGTTCTTAAACTTATTTGAACCTAAAATCTTCTCATTTTTCTAGGAACTAAATTATCATGGAACATAACTTTAGGAAAGTCTACCTTGATACAATATAGCATTAGCTAGATAAGAAATCCGCATAGACTTTGTGGCCAAACACCCATACCATTTGAGATTATCACATTTAAAATTACTTTCTCCTGGCCCAGTGTAGCGGCTCACACCTGTAATCCCAGAACTTTGGGAGGTCATGGAGGGCAGATCACGCGAGTCAGGAGTTCGAGACCAGCCTGGGTAATATGCTGAAACCTTGTCTCTACTAAAACTACAAAAATTAGCCGGGTGTGGTGGCACACACCTGTAGTTCCAGCTACTCGGGAGGCTGAGGCAGCAGAATGAGTTGAATCCAGGAGGTGGAGGTTTCAGTGAGCCAAGATCGTGCCATGGCACTCCAGCCTGGGTGACAAAGCGAGACTCTGTTTCCAAAAAAAACCCAAAAAACAATAAACATTCTCCCTCTTTATGCTTGTAAGGTGCTGAATTTTAGAGTTACGGAACACATAAAAACCAAAAATTAAATAAGATTCCTAAAAAATGTAGTGAGGAGGTGTCTTCAAACAGGTATTAAGTACATTCATGACTCTTCACATTGTGTGATTCTTAAACCTATGCAGCATTTCAGAGACTTCTGACCGCTGTTGAGAAACAACAAGAAACAAGGAAGCAAGAAACAAATCAAATCCATATGCCTGTGTTATAGTTTGTCAGTTATTTGTCACCTTTTAATTATTGTGTGCAATAGGGTAAAAAGTGAGAATTTAAGTAATTCATGAAACTGTCCATATATCATCAAAGTCATCATTCCTGCCCTCAGTTCCGTACTGTGCCCTTTAGCATGCAGCTGAACATGACATTAATAATAATGTCTAATTAACGGATATCTATCCATTTCACTAAAGAAAGGTTTGTGGCACATTTCCAGAATCACAGGAGTGCCCTTTTAGAACAATGGAAACTAATCTCAATTTTTCAATGCCAAAGTCAAAGATGTTTGTGGCGGTACCATGCTGTGCTCAGTTGAAATTTCACATATGAAATTTCTCACCAGATCAGAAACAAGGAAGAATCATTTGGAGAATCCATGCAAACGAATTAAACTGCCTTAATCTCTGAATTCTTGAAAGTCATTACAAATATTTTATTTTATATTAAATAAATGTTACTGTCAAACTTTTCACCCAGTTTTCTTCACAGATCTTCAGTGTAGGATAATCAGGTGTTAATACGGTTCCTTGGGGAAGATAAGGAAAATAATGAAGTCACATGAAGGCAACTGACATTGCTGAGGAGATGAAATTTACAAAATGAGGTGTGCAGCCATTTTGTCACAAAACTTTACAGGCCAGCCTATGCTTCAGATGAAAATAGAGGCCTTCTTTTCTTTTTCTTTAAAAGAACTAGTTCTGTTCCTCTTACAACAGAAACAAAAGAACAAAAAATATAAATTTTTTCATTAATTCTAAATAAAAACTTGAATTCTAACTCTAAAAAAATTTAACATTCAATTTTATTTTATTTTTTTTGTTTGTTTGTATTTGTTTTTTTTGAGACAGAGTCTCGCTCTGTTGCCCAGGCTGCAGCACAGTGGCTCAATAAGAGCTCACTGCAAACTCCACCTCCCAGGTTCAAGTGATTCTCCTGCCTCAGCCTCCTGAGTAGCTGGGATTACAGGCACATGCCACCACATGTGCTAATTCTTTATTTTTAATCGAGATGGAGTTTCATGATGTCAGCCAGGCTGATCTTGAATTTCTGACCTCAGGTGATCCACCCGCCTCGGTCTCCCAAAGTGCTGGGATTATAGGCATGAGCCAATGTGCCAAGACTGTGAATTTTAAAGTGCTGCTGTTTCATGCTTTAATGGTGATGTATTTTAAGGATAGTTTCTCATGATTTAGACGGACTCTGTTTTGTTTCAATAGTTAGGAAAAGCAAGTTCCATAGATGAAAAAACATGGTACAATCCCTTTATTTTAATAGTTGACAGAAGTGGGTCCAGAGATGTAATGTGACTGCATAAACTGATGTAACTTTTTAAAAAATGCAGGATTGAGACAAATAACTTGTTTTGAACTGAAAAAGCATGGACATGTATTTGCAAGATAAAGTACATATATAAATGTCATAGGCTTTTTTCATAGATAGAAGCATTAGTAATCATCATTACTTAAATTGCATATAAGTTACCTGGGCCCCAGCGCAATTTTGACTGGCTCTGAGTCACCCAGCTGGTTAACTGCAGAGATTTACATGGACCAACAAGTTTTCTAACTTCCCATATATAATTGTTCTTTTATATGTAAATTTTAATTCATTCTGGACAACTGACAGTCACTATGTAAACTATGAATTGTAATTTTTTGAATATCATATTATTCACAACACTTCTTATATGTAAAGAAATCATAGTGTAATGTAAATAACACAGATTTCATAGGGAGAATCAGTAGAGATAGCAGTAGTAGCAATAGTAGCAGCTATGTATTGAGCCTCAGTTTGCTCTTCTACAAATTAGGATGATAATGAACACTGTAGCAGAGAAGTCCTTAAGGATTTAATAAGAAAATGGACATAATCCATTTCTGATACAATCTAAATACAAAGGCTACAGGGAGGTCAGTAATCTCTATTTGACTATTCAGTGGGAATTGTAAGGTGATATAGTATCTGAGTAAACAATGTTCAGGTCCAAGTATGTTTACTAAACACCTTATAAGGCATACTATTCTGTTTTGTTTTGTTTTGTTTTTTTTTGAGATAGAGTCTCGCTGTGTCACCAGACTGGAGTGCAGTAGGGTGCAATCTCGGCTCACTGTAACCTCCGTCTCCCGGGTTCAAGCGATTCTCCTGTCTTAGCCTCCCAAACAGCTGGACTACAGGCGTGTGCCACCACTCTGGGCTAATTTTTTGTATTTTTAGTAGAGATGGGGTTTCACCACGTTGGCCAAGATGGTCTCAATCTCTCGACCTCGTGATCCGCCCGCCTTGGCCTCCTCAAGTGCTGGGATTACAGGCGTGAGCCACCGCACCCGGCCTATCCTGCTCTTTTAAAACAAATACACCTCTGACATTGCTCCTTTTTGTCAGTTCCTGTTTGTACAAAATATGGAGAAAAAAGCTCCCTATTAAACTTGAGTTTTTTGGTTTCCTAGACTTTATGCAACCAAGAGTAAGAAACTACTAAACTGGTATGGCCAGTGCTTTCAGTGTCCTGGTAGCCACTGTCCCCAGGATTTTTGAAAATATTTATGGATGTAATCTCGACTGGGAGTGGGGATGGGATGGGTGGGGACTGGGGTTGGGGAGAGAGAAAGTGACAGTTGAAAGCAGCTAAGTGGTTTCTAACTCTCAAATGTCAAATGCTTCAATCCTGTCTTTCCTTAGACAAAATGCTCCTTTGTTCTTAGAAAGTCATCTAACTGAGCCATTTAGTTATGCAAATATAAAGCAAATAGTCTCTTTGGTAATGGAGATGTGGTTCTGAAGACTGAAAACTATTTCAAGAGAGTGGATGGAAAATTGTCTACTTGGGTTGCTGTAGGAGAAAATGCCTACTAAGGAGATTGCTTGGTCTCCTTGGGTGAGGCCCAGTGACTGTGGTTAAAAGAGTAGACAGTAAAAGTGAATGAAGACTCTTTTCACAAGGCAGTATGCAAAATTCTGGCCTCATGTGAGCATGAAGTGTGGCCCAGAGTCATTGTCTCTTTCCTAAACCCAGCCTCATTCTTGTGCGACTTATTATTATTTTGCTGTATTTTGATTTATTTTTGCAATTTTAAGAATCGCATTTCAAGTTTCTAAGTTCATTTTGGTTCTTTTTTTCAAATCTTTCTGCTCTTTCTTTTCCATCTGTTTTTGGTTCCTCATTTTGTGATCCCATTTTTTATTTATTTACATAGTAATAGGTGAATATTTTATATTTTATATCTTATCACTGTGAGATCTGAAGTACTTGGGGAACTAAATCCTTCATTTAGTGTTTCTGCTGACTGTCACCCATTTCCTGGTATATTTGAGGATATCTAATGGAAGTTGATATTTGTTTTATCTGTGGAAAATCTCAATGCTTAAATTGATAGAATTTTTTTTTCCAGATGTTTTCTTTCATTGAGTCGTTTTGTTCATGGGACAAGGCTCATGACTGTCTACTCCAGTCCCATTTTAGTTTCACCCTGAAAATTATGACAGGCAGGCCACGGCTTAGTGTGCACCCAGCTGGGGACAATATGGGTACTCACTGCTCACAGTCTTGATTTTAGCTTGTTTTTTTTGGGGGGGGGGTTCTGTTTATTTTTTAAATTTCTGTTCTTCTGTCCTTTGTCTTTCAGAGATTTCCCTCATGTTCTTAATTCCAGCAACACAATAAAGCTATTATTTTATGATGTCCTTTTAGATCATTTTTTTGGAGAACTTCTCAGCATACCTGCTTTGCCATATTACTGGAAGAGGGAGTGTATATTTTTTCATCGATAAAATGATTGTCTAGACTCTCTTCCAGTTGGATGTGAACATGTTTACAAAGAACCAATGATTAATGAGTATGATTGATATGTGCGCCTTCTGGATCACTTGCTTAAAGACAAGTACTTGCCTTGAACTTCTTACCCACCTAGCTCCCAGCCTCCTTCCTGCTGCCTGAAAAACAGTAACAAATGAAGCCCCAGCTGCCCATATGGTGAAGGAAGCCATATATCAAGGAGGACAGAACCTACGGTCCGTCCTGAGTTCCAAAATGGCCTCATGGAACAGAAACCCTTTGTTAGCCTGAATGTCACATGAAACAAACAAAGTAACTAACTCACTCCTCTGTTGTCTAAACCTCTGTGTTCTGTGACCTTCTGGAGAAGACAACAGCTATCCTAACATGTGCATTTCATTTTCAGAGGTAACACGACTAGATACCCTAAAAACTCTAAGGCAAGAAAAATGTCAACTTTTACAAACAAATTATCTAATCTTTTAACTGAAGATTGCAGTTGAAATTAAAATAAACTAGTACCTAGGGGGAGAAAAAAGAACACAGAGTGAAAGGGGGCATAAAGAGTTTAAATGTGACGGAAAACTGAAAAAAAGTCTATCTTATCTTATGCCAGAGGGGGAAAAAGTTGTAATTACCCAGTAAGATAAAAGCTGTTGAATTTGTAGCAATGGAAATATTAAGACAAATTAAATACCAAGCTTATCTCTGCTCAGTGCTATCAATATTTTATACTAAACATCTGTTCCTTGTATCTCATCTCAGAAATGCTTCTACACTTTATCAGTGCAAGCACAGCTTTTCAAAGCAAATTAAGCTAAAGCATTTTCACTTAATCACCGATTGATCACAACACGAAGAATGCCACATATTGATCTCTAAGAGCCCCATTTTTCCCAATTCAGAAAAGCATATTGGAGGAAACACTTGATTTGCAATCAGAGTAAACTGGTTAGGCTTACACTTCTGACATATTTTAAGTAAGAAGTATTTCAGCGATTAAAAGGATAAAACAACATGTATTTTCAATGAGAGGCGAAAAATAGGCAATTCCTGCCTTTAGTTTAGAGTCTTAGTCCTATAGGAGACTTCAGAGATCCTCGAAGCTTTATGAAGTTTCATTAAGGAATGCCAAAGAAAAGATGGCATTTTTATTTTTGGGAGACAGTAGGATGTTAATATCTGGGTTCATTTGAGAATTAGCAGCACAGAAGCAATCTTTCTTCCAAAAACTTGATCAAGGGCCATTACTCCAAGGTAGGTGTGCCTCATGTGAATTTATTGCCCATCTCTGATCTAGTTCAGGAGCTGCCTATTCAAATGCCTGCAGGACCTAGGCAGCTCATGTAAATGAAGAGGCATATTGTGTTCATGTTCTATGGGTTGGTATAGTACAACTCCAGATGATTGGTGTTGTCTGGCACACATATGGACCCTTTGTTCCCATACCTTACTTTTCAAGATGCAGAGGCCAAGGACAAACTTCCCTTTGCCCTCTGAAGGTTTGCTGAAAGTCGCTGACAAAAGGCAGATTAATAGGAGAAAAGACACACAAATTTATTTGATCATAGTTTTACCTGACACAGAAGCCTTCAGACTGAAAACCCAAAGATACAGAGGAAGCGACCCATTTTGATGCTTAGATTTAACAAAGGATGGTCACCCATTTGGATACTCATGTAGAAATATAACTGGATGAAAAGGGCATGATCCAATGCTAATGAACTGGGTGGGGGAAACCCAGCAAGGCCTGTCTGGTTAGATTCTTTTGTCTGTTAGATTCTTCTGTTTGCTTAGATTCTTCTGTCTGGTTAGATTCTTCTAGCCTTCTCTGTGCAGCATACCTTCCTTCTGGGTGTGAGGCAAGACCCTCTCTGGAATGGAGGTCTCATGACCTTCAGTCAAACCATGTAGGTCAGATAATGTCCCATGGCCAGTTTTACACAGAAAGGTACATGGAAAGGCCCACATCTCAGGAAACCCCTCAGATCTGGGCAAATTGCGACCATGAATCACCCTCTTCTACTGATCAGGGTTTTTTTTGTTGTTGTTGTTTTTTTATTTTTCACCACACATTGACCACACCTTTCTTTTTTCCTATCATAAGAACACATAATGGGTTTGTGGCCTTAAGGTTTGTATGGAGATGAGGAGGCCCAGGTCCCTGTGGTGGCTTCTGACCACATCAGCTGTGACATTGCTTGCCAAGCCAGAAATAGGACTAAATGGGGACCAAAAATCAGATGGATTGAATGATTGTCTCTGGCACGAAAATTTAACTTGTGTGACCTCTCATCTAATCACATCCTTAAGAGTCACGTATCAGGTGATGGCATATGGGCATTCTGGTTTTATATTTCCTGGATTGTTTAACCTATCTAAAAATATAACCTGAAACAAAATCAAACTTTGTTTTAATTTTTGTCTTGTACACATGTTGTTTATTCATGAAAATTCCTGCATTTAGCAAGTTAGTGGTGAAGGTCACATTTCAGAAGTTAAACAAATTCAGTCATTTTCCAGAGCACCGACGAGGACCTCAGGGGAAGAAAGTGAGAGAGAGAGAGAGAGAGAGAGAGAGAAAGAGAGCGAGACAGAGCAAGAGACAGAGAGAGAGAGCGTGAGCGCACAAGCCTTTGGAAGTGTGAGGTTACAGATCTACTACTCATTTTACTCCAAGACCCAGGGAATCTATCTGTGCTCAGAGTTCCAACCAACTTCAAAGGGAGACTTGTGATCACAGAAGCTCGATGAAATAATGGAACAAGAATAAAATTGGCCCTGTGTGAATTAGATTGCAAAGGCAGGAACCTAGCTTCATTTACCTAAGAAGCTAATGTTTAAATTAAAACCTTTGTATGCCCTCTGTAGTTTTCTAGGCATGCAGATTTCATACCAATGTCTAGCCCAGAGAAACTAACAAAGAAATTGTGTTGGGGTAAAACAAAAGGGAGTAGTTTTCCTTTACTCTTTTCAAATGAAAAATGACTTCCCTTACATATGTACTTATCTTTTTTTTTTTTCCCAAAGCCAGCATAGAAGTGACAATTAGAGGATGATTCTTTTTTTTTTTTTTCCCTTGGCCCTGAAGGGATCTAGAGAGAGACTTTAGTATTTTTCTCTTTGTAAAATAAAGCCTGGCTTTGAAGCCAGAATCTCTGAAATGAGGCATTGCAAATGTCCTTTGATGAATCAGTCTGTGTGAAGGAGAAAGGAAGAAGGGAGCAGCAGATTGATTGCAGCTAATGTACCTCTCCTGCCATGCCCTTTTAATCTTCTTCCAATGGCCACGGATAATCAAGAGGTCAATCATGAATCCATCACGGGTCCTTGTCTCGAGGCAGTTTCCAAATTGTTGAAGCCCTCATTCCAATAAGCCGTTTAAAAGCAGTTAGCCAGAGTTGGGGGGAGAGTGGGGCATGGGGCGGGGGCTGAAGAAAATATCAACTTCAGGGGTCCAGCTGAAGTTTTCCCCTGAGAAACACTTCTGCAGGATGTAGAGAAACAACTTTACCACCAACGTCCTTCGTTCAT
>PVKP010011622.1:0-60838 GCA_004027715.1 Plecturocebus donacophilus | reverse complement strand
TACTTGATCATGGTGGATAAGCTTTTTGATGTGCTGTTGCAATTGGTTTGCCAGTGTTTTATTGAAGATTTCTGCATCTATGTTCATCATGGATATTGGCCTGAAGTTTTCTTTTCTTGCTGAGTTTCTGCCAGGTTTTGGTATCAGGATGATGTTGGTCTCATAAAATGATTTGGGAAGGATTCCCTCTTTTTGGATTGTTTGGAATAGTTTCAGAAGGAATGGTACCAGCTCCTCTTTGTATGTCTGGTAGAATTCGGCTGTGAACCCATCTGGACCTGAGCTTTTTTTGCGTGGTAGCCTTTTAATTGCTGCCTCAACTTCAGACCTTGTTATTGGTCTATTCAGGGTTTTGACTTCT
This sequence comes from Plecturocebus donacophilus, assembly GCA_004027715.1. NCBI lineage: Eukaryota > Metazoa > Chordata > Mammalia > Primates > Pitheciidae > Plecturocebus > Plecturocebus donacophilus. The sequence continues at coordinate 60,477 of PVKP010011622.1, read as the reverse complement.
TCCTGGTTTAGGCTTGGGAGGATGCAAGTGTCCAGGAATTTTTCCATTTCTTCCAGGTGGGTGTCAATGTCTTATCCTGCTTCCCTATGAAATAGGACAAAACCAGAGAATGGAGTAGTGAAGAAAATGTGTCTGTTTTGGTCCAATCTGATGTTTTCATCTGCCTGGTTCACACCATTGATCTGTGGGTTCCCAGCCTCAGTGATTCCCACACCACACCAGCCATTAGCGTGGATAATTTCATGTTTCTGGTTTGCCTATCGAAAGCAGAGAAGTTGCAGCCCAGCACTGGGGTACTCATCAGCTGTATCACTCCAGCTCCAACTCTCCCGGTTCCACATATAGTAATGCACATATCTGTGCAATATTTGAATTTAAGGAGCTTCACCCTCCTCCCATTTGCTCTCTGTGAAATGCTGGCAGCAGGAGGTGTTTTTCCGGAATCATCTTCGGTCCCTCTTCAGTCTCACTGCTGTGGAGCAAGGGAAGACAGATGTCGACCATCCTTGCCTCTTGGTAGGAAAGGAACATCTTGCTTCAAAAGTAACCTGCAAAACCTCCCCCAGTTCCAGAACACATTGTCTCTGGGTTACTCCCTCTCACATGTGTTTAGACATTGCTAGCTGTGGGAGCTCCCATTTAACTCTTTCCAGCCTACTATGGGTAGACTCAGTGAATATGGTATTTTTAGAGGTTGGGGCTGCTATTTTTGACCTTAAACAATAAAAGCTATCACAGTGTGTGTCCTGCTCTGAGCATGTTTTCCTATTATCTCATTTAACAGAAGGCTTATCTGTCTAGGAGCTCATTTCACAAGTACTCAGTTTGTGATGTATGTTCAAATAGACATGGCACTAAGCATAACTCAATGTGTACCATGTTTTATGATTTACAAAGAAGTTTCCCATGTATTATATTTTTTTAATTTCCCAGCTCAGTGAGGTGGGCAAAAGCAGTATTACCATCCTCATTTAACAGATTAAAAATTGAAAGCTAAGAAATTATACTTGGTCAATAAAACATACTTAATCTCTGCTCTCTACAGCTAAATAATCTGCTGGTAGAGAAGACGCTGAACAAATAAACACACAAAATATCCGTCATTGAGAGTTGAATAAAGACTAATCGTAGGAAAGAAGAAACTATGAGAGAGAATGACAGGTGGGAGCTAATTTAGATTGGGGGCAGAAAGGTTATCTGAGGAAGTGATACATGGAGTCGAGAGATGAAGCCAGGTGAAGGCTTGGGAAGTGACTTGCAGTCCAGGACTCTTTCCACTGGCAAGATGCACACCCCTAATGGTGATGAGCTCCCCACACAGAGCACATCCCACTGCTCTTCCCATAAGATTCCTAAAATCATTCCATTAGGAACATCATCACAGCTATAATAGTCCCTTCTCCTGGGAGTACTGGGAATCCAGGCAGGCAGCGTTCAGAGCTCATGCCTGTGGTCAGCAAGCTTAGTACAGTATGAGTCTTCCTTTCCTCATCCCCACTTGCCTTATCTTCCTATCTTACTGGTTGTGGAGAAGGAAATATTGACAGCCTTGAGAAAAGAGACAGATATCATTTGTATAAGTAATGTATTGAATGTGTGCTATAAGTGGGGTCAATATTTGCTCCTGTGAAACTAAAGATAAAGTCATAATAACACAGCCTGGACAACACAGTGGGAATTCATCTTTACAAAATAGAAAGTAAAAAATTAGCCAAGTGTGGTGGTGTGTGCCTGTAGTCCTAGCTACTTGGAAAGCTGAGACGGGAAGATCGCTTGAGCCCAGGAGGTTGAGGCTGCAGTGAGCTATGATCACACCCCTGCATTCCAGCCTGGGAAACAGAAACTCTGTCTCCAAAAAAAAAAAAAAAGGTGTAATAATAATAAGAGCTAACACTGAGTGGGTGTCACTGTGTCTCAATATTGTACTGAGTGCAGTATATGTATTAACTCATCTGATCCTTCAACAACACTGTGCCTGTGTGCTGTTATCACCATCTTTGGTTTACTTATTAGGAAACTGGAGCAAGGTCACATGGCTAACCCAAGAGGTAGAATCAAGATTCCAAGAACTTCATTACCAGGCTCTGCTGCTCTCTGCATGGCCGATAAATGACTCCATGATCAGTAGCTGGATGACTGATTGAGGAATCAATTTGCATTAGTTCTCTGTATTTCTCTTCCACCTGCTCCCCTCCTGAATTTCAAGAAGTTGGTGAGGCCCTTAGGGTTCCCTCCTATCCATTCTCTAAGCACACGGTGCAAGCTGCTGGAAGGCTTTACCTTGCCTTTTGAGATCCTGCCTTGTTCTCACTGGTGAGAGGTTATGCTGGGAGAAGAGGCGGAGGAAGAAGAGTGCAGCTGAGGGTTGGGTAAGGACTGGGCATTCAGACCTCCCCATGTAGCAGCCCAGGAAGGCAGCTAGAGCTCAGAGGGACTTGATGATTCGTGGTGCTTCCAGGAGAGTGACCCAGTACCAGGCTGCCCTGCACTGGCAACTTCCTCGAAGAATTTTGTGAGGATGCAAAGCCTCAAGTGTCTGTGCAGACTTGGACCACACAGGTATTGGAGGAAAACTCAGGAACTGATGATCAGAGTCCTGGCCTCTTTTCTAGGCACCTTCTAGACCTACTGGATTGTTGCTCAACCCCCACTCGTGGTGGCAGTGGTGTGGGTGAGTGGGTGGTCATGATGGTGGTCATGGTATTGGGGTTGGAGGAATGCACCAATGATACCTTAGAACAAATCCATCTCAGGACGGAGGCAGGGGAGGAGGGTTCAGAGTCTGGTTTAATTTGAATTAAAGGAAATGAAGTTGTGAAGTCATACTTGTACTTGCTACAAATACCCCAAGCTTTACAAAACTGCCATTCTCCTGGAGTGTGGACTCTCCCCTGAAAATTCACAGAATTCAGAACCAAAACCAATGCTGGAGCATCTGTACCATCTCCCACAGTAGTCTGTTCACTCCTGGCTGGGCCTGCAACTGGGTGTCTAATCATGCAGGAACTCTGCCTGCCGGGTGCTACTGCAGGCCCAACAAGGCTGAAGGACGTTTGCATGGTAGGTGCTCAATAGAAACTTGGTGATTTAAAAGGCAGTCCCTTTAAATCACCTTATACTACATACTGTATACTACCAAAGCTCAGCAAATCTATAATTTTGCATACATTTATCCATTGCATCCTTTCCTGCCATTTGTAAACTATTACCAATTACAGTCATATGTTGCTTAAAGACAGGGATATGTTCTAAGATGTGCATTGTTAGGTAATTTTGTCATGGTGCAAACATCTTAAAGTGAACTGACATAGACCTACATGGTGTAGCCTGCTACACACCCAGACTGTATGGCAGAGGTCGTTGCTCTAGGCTACAAACCTGTACAGCACATTACTGGACTAAATATTGTTGGCAATTATAGCACAATGGTACATATTTGTGTATCTAAACATAGAAGAGGTACAGTAAAAAGATCATACAAAAGACTTTAAATGGTCCGCCTGTATAAGACATTTGCCATGAATGGGGCTTGTAGGAGGAAGCTGCTCTGGATGAGTGAGTGGTGAGTGAATGGGAAGGCCTAGGCCTTTCCAGTGCTCTACTGTAGACCTATGAACAAATAGATTTGGTGTAACCTATTTTTTCTTCAATAATAAATTAACCTTAGCTTACTGTGACTTTTTTACTTTATGGACTTTTTAACTTTTTTAAAACTTTTTGATTTTTTTTTTGAGACGGTCTCGTTCTGTCGCTCGGGCTAGAGTGCAGTGGTGCGATCTTGGCTCACTGCAACCTCCACCTCCCAGGTTCAAGCAATTCTCCTGCCTCAGGCACCCAAGTAGCTGGGATTACAGGTGCATGCCACCACATCTGGCTAATTTTTGTATTTTTAGTAGAAGCAGGGTTACACGACGCTGGCCAGGCTGGTTTCGAACCTCAAATGATCCACCCACCTTGGCCTCCCAAAGTGTTGAGATTACCAGCATGAGCCACTACGCCTGGCCAACTTTTTGATACTTTTATAACACAGCTTAAAACACATTGTACTGCTGTAGAAATAAATAATATTAATTATAAATAAATTATATCTTTATTCTATATGCTTTTTCCTATTTTTAAGTTTTTTTCTTTTAAAGCTTTTTTTTAATTAAAAACTAAGACACAACTACCCACATTAGCCTAGGCCTGCAAAGGGTCAGGATCGTCAAATCACTGTCTTTCACCTCCAGGTCCTGTCCCACTGGAAGGCCTTCAGGGGCAAAAACATGCATGGAGCTGTCAGCTCCTACGATAACAATGCCTTCTTCTAAAATACCTCCTGAAGGAACTGCCTGGGGCTGTGTTATAGCTAACTTTTTTAATAAGTAGAAGGATTACACTCTAAAATAATGATAAAAATATAGCAAATATGTAAATCAGTAATGCAGTCATTTATTATCAAATATTATGTACTGTACATAATTGTATGGGCTATACTTTCTTTATTTTTTTGAGATTGTCACCTGGGCTGGAGTGTAGTGGTGCAGTCTTGGCTCACTTCAACCTCCGCCTCCCGGGTTCAAGCGATTCTCCTTGCCCCAGCCTCCCAAGTAGCTGGGACTACAGGTGTCTGCCACCATGTCAAGCTAATTTTTTTGTGTGTATTTTTACTACAGATGGGGTTTCACTATGTTGGCCAGGCTGGTCTCGAACTCCTGACCTCGTAATTTGTCCACCTAGGCCTCCCAACGTGCTGGGATTACAGGCGTGAGCCACCACACCCGGCCCTATGTTCTATACTTTTATGCGACTGGCAGTGCAGTTGCTTTGTTTATAACAGCATCTCCACAAACATCTAATGCATTGCACTGTGATGTTGGAATGGCTATGACATCACTAAATAATTGGAATTTTTCGGCTACATTATAACCTTATGAGACCACTTTTGTATATGTGATCTGTCATTTACTAAAATGTCATTATGTGACATGTGACTGTATTGCACATCTCACCTTTTCTCTATATGCCTTTCTGTTAAAAGCATCCCATTTTTTTACAAAGCCCTAGCCTCAAGATCCCAACATGACTCTAGTCATAAGTGCATGAGAGTAAGTTTTTTTTCTCTTCTTCCTCCACTAACATGTATAGAAGCCTTGTTAATCAACACCTGTGCATTCTCCGAGGGGCTGTTCTGTGCCTGTTAAGGTGCTGCCAATGCCCCCCACCATGGATGGAGGGGCAAAGAGTCACGAAGCTCTGCTTGGTCTCCTATCTAACTTTTAATAAACCAGGTCCCAAAATGAGCAACCCCTGACCACCACAAAATGTTCTGCCCAGCCATCTGTGTGGGGCTTGGGTCAGAGTCTCCTTGAAAATAAGCAGGTGTCCTCATTCCAAGGGCATTTTAAGGAGTCAGGCTTTCGCCCAAGGAAAACAAGGCCAAATATCTCAGAGGGATATAATTCATTTTTCACTTGGCCTTGTTAGTCTGGTTTGCAGGGGGAGCTCTGTGTGGGGAAACAGGGCTGAGTTAATCAGAGGCAGTCACCGAGGCCGACCACAAGCGAAGGAGAAGGGAGAGAAGAAAAAATTTTTAGTATTTCCAAATGTGAGTGAAGTTAATCTTTCAGAGAAGGAAAAGTATGCATAATGTGGTGTGTCATTCCTGATTTATAAAATGGTTGCACATGTGAATCATAATTCAATTAGATGGGGACAGTGACAGGCATCCTGGACTTGGAGTCAGAAGACCCTCATTCACATTCAAGCTCCGCTACTTTTCTGAGCTCACTCATCTCAGATAATTTCCGTCAGGCCTTCCTGCCTCCCAGCTTCCTACTTTCCCCAGTCCAACCTCAACATTGCTATTTGATCTCTTTTCCTTAAACACAAATTTGATCATGTCGCTCTCCCATTCAAAACCCCTTTTTCATTCCCCCTGGAATAAAAGGCAGTTCCTGGGAAAGAGGGTAGAAGGCCTTCCATAACAAAACCACCTCACCTCTGCGCTCTCCTTGCCTCACCTGCCAGCTCGGGCAGCACAGACCTGCTGTACTGTGAATCCCTCAGCTGCTTGCTTTTGCTTATGTGATTCTACCAGGACAGTCCTGCCCACTGCTTTATCTGATGGGAAGTTTGCACAAGTGACTTCTCCCCTGAGAAGCCTTCCTAGCCAGCTCCTACAGCAAAGCTCCTCAAGCAATTAGTCTGTCACCCTGCCCTTGTAAAACCTGTACTGCAATTATCTGTTTAGATGCAGGGTTGCAAGATTTTGCTTATAAAAATAATGATAATAATAGATGCCAGTTAACTGCTTTAGCATATATGGGAGACACTTACACTAAAAACAAATTTCTTGTTAACCTGAAATTCAGATTTAACTGGGCATATGTTCATATGGCTTGTCCCTACTAGACAGGGTCACTGAAAATAGAGACTCAGACATCTTCATAGCCTTGGTACCCACAGCAAGACTGACCTACAGCAGGGGCTTGGTAAATATTTAGAGTTTCCAGCCTTAAAATTACTAATCTGACAGGCAAATGAATAAACACTGCACTCACTTTTTATTTGCTTTCTTAAGTGAGATCTACATTAACGGAGATCTAGATTTTGCAGAAGGCTAAAGGTTACCGTTCTGCAAAATCCAGATTGGAGTTTCCAGACTGTCCAGCTTCAACCTGCTATGAGCCTCTGAGGACGCTAGATGGCGCGATGGGCTAATGGACCAGATCTGCTCCGGGGTCCGGGCGCACCTACAGAAAAACAGGCGCTTCCTCTGCGGCAGAGCCCTGCATTATTGACTGTGACAGTGCCGCAGAGGCGGGAGGAGCCCGCCGCCATCTCGCCGAGTCTGCAGTATCGGGAACATACCTTTAGCATCCTTTTCTCTATCTGCAAAAAGTCCCTCGATGACTGGAGAGAGAGAGCTCTGCTGCACACATGATTGCTTTCATTCATAGGAAGATCAGACCTTCCCATAGTCAGAATCATTTTCATTTCACATTGTCATTCTGAATAGCGACACCAAAGAATAGCAGCTGTACTTTTTGAAAGCCACTGCCTTTGAATCGGCACCTATCGTAAAATATTACCAAGTCACTGAAACGCAAAACAGTCGGGGGCGGTGGGGGAAATGCATCGTCTCTTTAGGTTTCTCAACTACAAAACATTCTTATAAAAATAGATGCAAGTGCTACGGGCGTAAAATAGTTTAATGATACTGATTGAACCACGGCCCGATTTGCAGCCGGCATTCATTGGAACCGGAAATCTGCATCCTGGAACTGAAAGGCGCCGATCTGAAACTAAACCGCGGCAGCCTTCCCTCCCGGCCAGCAGAGGGCGCTCAGCGGGCAGGCAAAGGGACCCTCGCCTGTGCAAACATCTTACTTTAGCAGGGAACTGAGACGTCTGTTTGCTCACCAGTGCTTTTATTCAGCCAGTGCCTTTCTTTGAATATAGATGTGCTGATTGGAGTGCTGCATTGTTCCCTCTCTTGGTGAACCACACAGATAATGCGTCCTCCATGTTGTCTCATTTGAGTTTCTTTTGTGAAATGAGAATTTAAAGACAGTGTAAAGCATCTTGACTAAAGAATCTTAGATTCTGTACTCATAACCGTCGAATATAATCCAAAAACATATTTAAAGCAACTTTTCCTCATTGAATCTTTCCCAAGCATTTTGCTTCTTTTCATTGGAAACCCTTCCCCTTTCTTTGTGTACGTGTGTGTCACCGGTTTTAGTAATATTTGCTCAAATTGTGTAGTTATCATGATACAATTAAGTGGAATGAACAGGTTAGAAAAGAGGCAAACAACACACTGTGGGCCTCCTAAAGAGGAGCCTCCCGTGCTACCAGCTGTGAGCACTCAGTGAGCTCAGGCCATGTTTGTATGCTTCACAAAAGAAATAGGGAGTTAATCATCAGGTACCTGGTGGTCAATCAAGACAGCTTCCACCTGAATTCAGAAAGGTTATCATCATTGTTTAAAAGAAATACACACACACACACACACACACCGCTTTGCCAAATCCACATGTAACGTAACTGAATCAATTGCTAAATCAAATGCTGTCTTAAGACTTGACAGAACAAAGCTGAGCTCACACTCACACACACTAGGATTGTTCATTGATGAGGCTCATCCACAAAAGACTCTCTAAAGTGAACCTCGTGTCATAATTCCAGAGTGTGGAAAGCAACTCTTCAGTCCTGGATGGTGGCTTTCAGAATGCCATCTGTGTCCCCTGCGTGCCAGTCACAAAGACACTGCCCCTACCCACCCCTCACATTTTATGTCCAAACTTAGTATGTCCGACTTCAGTAAGCAAGAATATCAGTTCTTAAACTCGGGAGCACAATAAATATCACATATTTCTGGAATCCTTTAAATCAAGTTGCATGTGACTCCGAGTCCCCCTTTTATTGAGCTCTTGGACAGCTGAATCATAATCATTATTGGGCACCTCCTCTATCCTGGTCTGGCTCAGGGTTCCAGGTCCCTGCAGCCCACAGGCAATGGTTCCTTCAGGTTTGACAGCCTGCTAATTCAATGACAGCCTTGGGGCATGAGAACACTGGTGCACCAGAAGGTGCTATATCTAGGGACCCATCTCCCTGGCTGGAGCACACTGCCTAGGAGAGGTGAGCAGCTCCCATTCTCACAGCACCGCTGACCAGTCTTGGGGACAGAGAATCTTTTCCAGCCACCTAGCTGCTCCAAAAATGTGCGCCTTCCTCCTCCCACTCTAGGAATTTACGGTAAACAGTAGTATCAGCTGTAAACCCTTTCAAACAGGATGGTGTCCCCACCCCCAACCCCCATCCCAATAAAACTAAGGAGCTGCAGAAACTAAATGTGTGGATTGGCACTGCATGGGAAAAAATTCTGTTCTAATGGGAGAAAGTAATACTAAAGGTTCGAAGCCACTTTGATCAAAAACATTCTGTGTTTTCTGGACAGTTACAAAAAGAGGAAGGATGGAAACTTTCCCACCAGGGAGAACATGGGAGCTCTGTTTCGGGGCTCTTACAGCATTTCCATGTGTAAACATCTTTTGTTAGCCAGTATTTTCAGTTCACACATTCCTTCAGTACCACCTCTAATTAAGTAAGTGCGCTACATTTTTAGTATCAGTAATAAATGACCCTTCAAGCCCCAAAAAATGTCTATCACCATTGCACATTTTTTCTGCAATAGAAAAGGAATAACGTAAGTTTATGTGATGTAAATGTTGGCTTTGAGAAAATGAATAGGGAAGTGAGTCAGGAAGTAATCAACAGGAAACATAATGGTGGGAATGAAAGCTGGGACTCACAACCCCTGGGATCTGGAGGGTGAACGCAGGTCACCCGGCCACTTCCTTTAGGGAGCTCATTATTTCAGAGACAGCACACCATTGTTGGAACCCTGTGTAGCAGCGCTACCCAGCAGAACTTTCAGCGATGAGGGAAATAGTCTATAATATAGAACTATACTGTGCTGTTGCACATTGAAAATATGGCTTGTGTGACTGAGGAACTAAATTTTTTATTTTATTTAATTTTAATTAATTTAAGTTTAAATAGTCATACATGGCTAGTAGCAATCATGTTGATAGCATAACTCTGAAGTCTTTTTTCTTTTTTAATCCATAATTTATCCCTCGCATATTTCCATAAATGTTTTTGTAAGCTAAGGCAGCTTACCAAAAAATCAAGCACAGTATGAAACAGGAGAATTGAATTTTTTTTAATGATTGAAAAAAATGGTAAAAGAAGAGGAAAGCTCTGTAAAATAGGGCAGAGAACTACATGCTCCCAGACATGTGGAATGAGTTAGTCAGTGCCTTTGAATATTAAATGTATAAAAAAAAAAAAGAAAGAAAATTAAATTTATTTCTAAACTGCTGGAAAGTAAAGCAAAAATGAAAAGTCATGCAGGAGGCAAAGGTGAAATTTGTAGTTAACAATTATTTGGCTGCCCAGAAGCACTCAGTTCCTTAAAATGGTCACCTTGCCCCTGAAGCCCTCACTCTCACCCACCTCTTCTCGGTATGACAGAGCCTTCTCTGGGTGAAACCTGGAACTTAACCCAAGCTGGCCAATCATAGTCCTTTCCTTGAGGGATGACTGGAGACACAGAAAAGTGTGGTGTCCCCGCAGACGGATGGATGTGTGAAACCTGGGGTGAGTTGAGCTGAGGGACAGAGGACAGTGGTCTGCACCAAGGCAGGAGACGGTGATGTGGTGAGAGTCACTAGTGCAGGCTCTGTATTCACATTTGCTCTCTTACTACCATAGCTGCGTGATATTGGACACGTGCCTTTACTTCCCCAGGCTTCCACCTCTGAAAAATGGAATAATTTTAGGTCAGATTTTGCAGAGTTGTTGTAAAAATAAACAAATACATAAAATGCAATGAACCTAAGTGGAAAACATGCCTAGAACATAATAAATGCTCTAAAAATATTATCAATTATACGAATATTAGAAGCAGAGTCCTGAGAGCATGCATGTTTTTGGATTTGTGTCATTCCCAAAGTCCAAGCATTGACTCCATTAGATTCCATGAGACATGCGCCTCCCCCATATTCTTTTTCCCTGTTTTTCTGAGCTGTAATGGACAAATCTCTCCCATATTCTTAAAATAAAATTTCTGTTTTGCTTAAGCTAATTTGGATTGGGTTTCTGCTAACTGCCTCCAACAGAGTTCTCGCTTGTATGCCACCTTGTTTGGAAGTCTAACTTGTCTTCTTCCCTATGCAGAAGACCGGGTAAGCTTCAGGAGCACCTAACCTTTGCAGACTCTTCACAGGCAAGGGATATGGAATAGGAGAATGCAGCTGGACCCACCGTAGTAAAGATATCTTCTTTAGTGAACATTTGCCAAGTGTGGGGCTGCCTATCACCCACACTCTCTTCTTACTTGGGAATAAACTTCCCAGAATATGCATCCTGGAGAGACATGTGGCTCCATCTCCTATGATAGGATCTCGAAGTTGCCACATAGAGCTTTTCTCCATCCCTAGGCTCCATGCACTGTGTTCTCTGAATTCTAGGTAGATAAGAACAGAAAGACCCACTGCCTAGCCCTGTTCCCAACACAGTAGATAAGACTTAGCTGTTGAACAATGAATAAGAGAGTTAGTTAATGAGTTAGTGTGGAAGCAGTAAACCAACGCAGAATGAGGAGTCCACTGCTCGTGGGCATCAAGAAGGCAAGTGTTTGCCCTGGAACGTCAGCCCTGCCATAAGCTTGACAATGGAGAAAAGGCCGGGCTGATGAACCAAAAAAATCTACTCATCACAAAAATATGAGGTTACTGGTCTGTTTTTCATTATGAGAAACGTTTACAAGGTAAATGTTCTGTTAAGGTAACGAGCACACCTTGCATGAGACAGACGCGCACTATGAACCGGTCATTGATGGAGCAAGTTATGATCCTGTTTGACGGTGGAGCTAGATGTCCCAACACAGTCAAAGGAGTTCACCGCCGGCGTCTGTGGGTCTCTGACTCTTCACTCTGCGTTCATCCAGCTCAGCTCCCACGGGCCTCTGAAGTGGCAGACTCACTCATATCTGGCTCATATGCGTTTGGATGATTTAGTTCATCTCTCGGGGCCTTCCTTTCTGATATTCCCCCACTCTTCACTAAATCCAAAACAAAGAAGGAAAAGAACCATTTCTGACAATGTTTATCATCTATAGAAATCTCTGTTCTTTTCTGCTTCTTAATGCATCAGGGAACACAGCCAGATAGATTTCCACCAATTTGGGTCCCGCGACTTAAAATATTGACTAACTGGTGTTTGAAAAGGGTACTGTGGGGGCCCCTGAAGCCTCCTGTGAGAGGTCAGCAGCCATCCTCTGGGGAAGCAGGACAGAGGCATAGGAGCCAGGCTGACTGCGCCTGTGGGACTGAGGTGAAGTCAGAGGCAGGTGCACAGCAGGCCCTCTGGTTCGCAGGCTTCCAGTGAGGGGAGCTGCTTTTCACCAGGCACCTCCAGTCTAGCCCAGTGCTCTCAGGCTGCAGTGCTCCTGCAGATCACCCAGGGGTCAGGACCGGGATCTGGGTGGCAGGAAACTCTGCCTTTCTAACCAGCACTGGCAGTTCTCAGACCCTACTTACAGTCGGAGGTTCAAGCGCCAAGATGAGCAGCACAGATGGTTATTTACATAACAATTTCCCAGAGTCATTTCCCGTACAGCAGATACAGTGAATAAAAGAAACCTGGAATCCGGAAGAAAAGAATCATTTCACACACGAGCATCCCCACTTGCCTGAAGCAGTGGCTCTCAGCTTTGGCAGTAACTGGAATCCTATGGGGAATTTACAATATCCCAGTGCCCAGGCCCCACCCCAGGCCCATGACATCACCATCTCCAGGGGTGAGACCCAGGCGTCAGGATGTTTTAAAGCTCCCTGGGTGATTCCGACGTGCAGCCAGGGTTGAGACTGGCTACCCTAAATCAACCCTTTCCCATGAGTCACTGGCATGAACTGCCAACTCTACCTCCCATTTCCTTCAACTGGCTTCCTGTGCTTGCAATGGTGACATCACAAGCCTGCTAGAGCCACGTCCCCCCTTAGATTTGGAGGTACCAGTCATCAGCCCATTTGACACTGAGTCTGTTTATATGGGCATCTAGGTCTCTGCTATCTGCCAGGACACAGCTCCCAAATTATGTTCTGCACAACACAGATTCCACAGAGATGCTCATAGATGCTATTCAAAACAGGGAATAAATGCATTTTGATTAAAGTAGTTTGGTTAAAGTCAACCAATTTATTTACTGAGAGACATCTCAAATCCTTTAATTACCCAGTGCACTCATTCCCAGTAGGAAGATATGACAGGCAACATTTTCCAAATAAATTTGACCATAAAAACATTTTTTAAAGAAAAAGGAAAATCCAGGAAACAGGCTTTGGAACATACTGCTCCCCCAGGGTATAATTTAAACGTTAAATTGTTTGGATGTTCCTTAATATTTTCAATATTGTTATTAATCAATTTTACTCAATTGGCTAGTGTTTTTACAGGTAACTACCTTATGCTCTCTGTGCTGTATTAGGTACTGGGAGATATAATTCACATGGAATGATTAGAAAATAGCTTCACTTAACTGAGTTGCATTTGACATTTATTTTTTAAAATTAAGAATAAAAGAGAAGGCTATATAAGTCAAGGAGGTCTTTGTGGAGGAAGTGGTATTCTCCTTGAAGACCTTGAAGAATCAGTAGTGTCTACATGTGCAAGAGAGCAGAAGGACAGAAATTTACTTTGAGGAAATGGCATGAGCCAGGACCTAGGAGGAGGAATGAGTGCACTTGGGTGTGATATGGTGATAGGGGATAGGGCAGGAGAGACAGTGAGTGGACCAGCCTCAATACAGTATCAATGGGAATACTGAGTGTATGCAATAAAAATTGACCTTATTCATAAGGTGATACCCAGTTTTCCCAAGGAGGTAATGTTTAAAGAAAAATTTCAGTAGACGACCTGAATGTGTAAACTTGTAAGGAGGTAGATGAACTAATCAACATCTTCTTGTAATATTTATTCACCTAATACCCATGCTGACACAAACTGAATTCTCCAGAAACAGATGCTGAGATGGAATTTGGAATGTGAATGATTTTTAGAGATCAATATCTGTCAAAGAAAGAGAAAAGAAGCAGGATTTAACAGAGAAAGATATTAAACTGTGATACAAGCCTGACAAAGACTCCACCAACCCTTCAGGGAGCTCTGGAGCAATTGTTGCCTACCAGAGTTACCCTCAGTGAAGCCAAAGTGGCCAGGGCTTTCCGTCTTTACCTTGCTTGGTCACCTGATGTGGACTGACCCAATAGTGAGGCCTCAGGCTGGCGAGGTCTAGTTGCTGACCCTGCTGAGGAAGGCCCTGTGGTGTCAATGTGTAGGCAGCAAGGCTTTCCTTGAATGCACATGCTTGTTTACAGTCGTGTCTCATGCAACATACAAACACTGCTTTTCTCCATTTTCACATTTTACACATCAGTCTTTGAAACTCTTCTCATGCATTACCATAATCAGTTACAGGCATATTTTGAGTCATCTACCACAATTTTACAGAGTACCTCATCTCTGTGGTCACCTAAGGTATTGGATATATGGCATTACTTCAATTCATGTATAAAGTTGTTATCCAAGCCACAATTTACCAGTTCCATCCTGTTAGATGAGTTTTTATATCCTTCCTCCTGTAGTTGCTTACTCATGGTCTCCACAAAGTACCTTCTTACTTTATTTTTTAAGTAATCTTTCAAAAATAATCACTTTTAAAGTCTTAGAAGTGAGGTCACACTTCCAGAAGTAATTACTAAACTGTTATTTTATGTCTTTTCCTCCTTTTTTTTTTTTGTTCTAACAAGTAATCTCAACAAGCATCCCAAGCTAGCACTGATTTCAGTCTAAAATGTGATCCCCAAGCAGTGATTTTTTTTCCAAATAAAGTAGTTGAGAAAATATGCACATTGGCCAGCACTGTGGCTCATGCCTGTAATCCTAGCACTTTGGGAGGCCAAGGCTGGTGAATCACAAAGTCAAGAGATCAAGACCATCCTGGCCAACATGGTGAAATCCTATCTCTACTAAAATTCAAAAATTATCTGGTTATGGTGGTGCTTGCCTGTCGTCCCAGCTACTCAGGAGGCTGAGGCAAAAGAATCACTTGAACCAGGGAGGGGGAGGTTGCAGTGAGCTGAGATCATTTCAGCCTGGTGACAGATCGAGATTGTCCCCCAAAAAAGAAAATACGCACATTACCAGTGCTTTTTCAAAAGGCACCCAACTTTGTAAAGACATATATAAAATGACTTTCTATTTGTCAAGAAGTGATGTTGGGAAAGAAATCTTGACCAATATTTTGGGTATATAGGCCAAGTTTGTCCGGGTGACATGAGGCCAGGTCACCGAAGCACTGAAAATAAAGGAGAGTCATTTAGATGGAACGTCACTGTGGTTATGAAACAGGAAAGTAGCCTGATAAACATCATCTTAGGAAACTCTGTGCAGCTAAAGACATTTTAAAGATGTGTTTGGGGAAATATTTTGTAAACCAGCAGTCATCTAATAACTGTTATAATTAGAAGTTATAATAGCTTGGACTTTAGGGATGGCACAGAAAAGGAAATGAAAGAAGTTAATGGAAACACATTTCTAAAGAATAATAACCTTGAAGGCATGTTGGATGATGGAAGCACAGGAAAGTGAAGAGCCACACAGGACTTTAAGAACCTAAAAGGAACACCTCTTTTTTAAATTTATTATTATTATTATATTTTTAATTTTGAGGCAGAGTCATGCTCTGTCATCCGGACTGGAGTGCAGTTATGTGATCTTGGCTCACTGCAACCTCCATCCCCTGGACTCAAACGATTCTCGTGCCTCAGCCTCCAGAGTAGCTGAGACTACAGGCGCCTGCCACCACACCCAGCTAATTTTTGTATTTTTAGTAGAGTCAGGCTTTCACCATGTTGGCCAGGCTGATCTTCAATTTCTGGCCTCTGGTGATCCACTCACCTCAGCCTCCCCAAGTGCTAGGATTACAGGCATGAGCCACCAAGCCCAGACTTAGAGGAAAACTTTAAATATGTGGTCAGTATATCCTTAAGGAATGGTTTCATAATAATTTTATAACTATAAATTTCTAGTTGATGACTTTCTTGAAGAGGTTTTAAGTTACCCGTGCAGAAGCCACAGCAGGACACAGGACCTGCCTGCACACTCACCCACCTGCCCAGCCATGGATTTTTGTCAAACACCAAAATCAAATGTCTTTTTCTCTGTTGTCAGAATGACCACCCAATGTAGAATAACCCTAATAAGCCACTGCAGGAGCCTAAACTGCATGGCAGCCTCTGCATTCACAGGAGCCACAGAATTCTCAGATGTCCCCCATGTTCCTACCTTCCTGGGCCACGTTACTGTCCTTAATCTTGCAATTGCCACAAGAGAAGTTTTTACTTGGGAGGCTCCAGGGCTGGTACCTTTTTATTACTCTGATTTCCACATTAGCATATTAAAGATGATCCATCTAGGAAAGTAGGCCTTGATTAGATGATTAGTTGATTGGTTGATCAAGACTGAAGAGAGAAACCTAGACAGCCTTCTGATCTGCTCCCAAGTATACACCCAGCACCCCTCAGACTGTAGTGTGCACACAAATCATCTGGGGGAGCTTGTTAAACTGCAGGTTCTGGTGGGACCAGACGCGGTGGCTCAAGTCTGTAATCCCAGGACTTTGGGAGGCTAAGGAGGGTGGATCATGAGGTCAAGAGATCGAGACCATCCTGGCCAACATGGTGAAACTCCATCTCTACTAAAAAATACAAAAAATTAGCTGGGTGTGGTGGTGCGTGCCTGTAGTCCGAGCTGCTCGGGAGGCTGAGGCAGGAGAATCGCTTGAACCTGGGAGGCAGAAGTTGCAGTGAGCTGAGATGGTGCCACTGCACTCCAGCCTGGTGACAGAGCAAGACTACATCTTGAAAAACAAAAACAAATGCAAAACAAAACAAAAAAACCCACAGGTTCTGATACAGTAGGGCTGGGGTAGGCCTTGGAATCTGCATTTCTAATTAACTCCCATGGTGCCACTTCTGCTGGTTGAAGGACCACATTTGTGTAGAAAGGTCTTTCCTATAAAGCATAGCAGAGAGCCACTGGGAACTGACCTTGCCAAGGAGTGTATGTGCACATAATGTAGATCAGGAAGGTATTCATGGTGAATTCAGAAAAGCCAGGAAGCTAAAGATGACAGGGACCTCAGAGCAGGTCAACTTAATCTGTAAGCCTTACCTGAGATGCCCCATAGCCAGGATGTGGAGGCTCCATTGACAGTGAAATTATGGGAGTTGGGGAGGCCTGCAGAGCAGCTGTCAGTCTCCTGCCTCTCAGAGGAGGGTGTAGAGGAGGGGCACCAATTTTGGCAAGAATGAGAACTACTTTATTATGGAGAACTCCCTCATTATGCAGTTAGAGAACAGCGTGTGGCACATTCCGGAGCCTACACGGCTCACATAAGGATTCCACTGTTAATTTTAAAAAGAGAAATAGCAATGCAACTTTCTTAACTCCCACACCATTCACACATTGAATTTGTGTGCCAACTCAAAGCGTACCCACTGGAAATGAAAACAGACTTAAAGCCAACCCTTCAACTGTAGCTTGTCAAGCTGCAGATATACAGGGGAAGAGATATACAGGGGAAGAGATATACAGGGGAAGGGATTTGTTTTCTTTCTCTCCTTTCAAATAAAATTTTTCTCTGTGCCATTTAAAATTTTTCTGTGCAAAATAAAATTTTTCTCTGTGCCATTTCTCTGTGGGAAGTATGAAAATGGCCATATTTCCCAAAGTAATTTATAGATTAAATGCTATCCCCATCGAGCTACCTATGACCCTCTTCACAGAACTGGGAAAAACCACCTTAAACTTCATATGGAACCAAAAGAGAGCCCGCAGAGCCAAGTCAATTCTAAGCAAAAAGAACAAAGTGGGAGGCATCATGCTACCTGACTTCAAGCTATACCACAAGGCTACAGTAATCAAAACAGCATGGTACTGGTACCAAAACAGAGATATAAACCAATGGAACACAGCAGAGGCCTTGGAGGCAATGCCACACATATACAACCATCAGATCTTTGACAAACCTGACAAAAACAAGCAATGGGGAAAGGATTCCCGGTTTAATAAATGGTATTGGGAAAACTGGCTAGCCATGTGCAGAAAGCAGAAACTGGACCCCTTCCTGACACTTTACACTAAAATTAACTCCAGATGGATTAAAGACTTAAACATAAGACCTAACACCATAAAAACCCTAGAAGAAAACCTAGGTAAAACCATTCAGGACATAGGCGTAGGCAAGGACTTTATGACTAAAACACCAGAAGCACTGGCAACAAAAGCCAAAATAGACAAATGGAATCTAATTAAACTCCACAGCTTCTGCACAGCAAAAGAAACAATCTTTAGAGTGAACCAGCAACCAATGGAATGGGAAAAATTTTTTGCAATCCACCCATCTGACAAAGGACTTTTACCCAGAATTTACAGAGAACTAAAACAGATTTACAAGAAAACAAACAAACAAACAAACGCATTCAAAAGTGGGCAAAGGATATGAACAGTTTTCAAAAGAAGACATACATGAAGCCAACAAACATATGAAAAAATGCTCATCATCACTGGTCATTAGAGAAATGCAAATCAAAACCACATTGAGATACCATCTCATGCCAGTTAGAATGGCAATCATTTAAAAATCCAGAGACAACAGATGCTGGAGAGGATGTGGAGAAATAGGAACACTTTTGCACTGTTGGTGGGAGTGTAAATTAGTTCAACCATTGTGGAAGACAGTGTGGCGATTCCTCAAGGACCTAGAAATAGAAATTCCATTTGACCCAGCAATCCCATTACTGGGTATATATCCAAAGGATTATAAATTGTTTTATTATAAAGACGCATGCACTCATATGTTCACTGCAGCACTGTTTACAATAGCAAAGACCTGGAACCAACCCAAATGCCCATTGATGATAGACTGGACAAAGAAAATGTGGCACATATACATCATGGAATACTATGCAATCATAAAAATTGATGAGTTCTTGTCCTTTGTAGGGACATGGATGAATCTGGAAACCATAATTCTCAGCAAAATTACACAAGAACAGAAAATCAAACACCACATACTCTCACTCACAGGCGGGTGTCGAACAATGAGAACACATGGACACAAGGAGGGGAGCATCATACACTGAGGTCTGTTGCGGGGGACCAGGGGAGGGACAGTGTGGGGTAGGAAGTTACGGAGGGATAACATGGGGAGAAATGCCACATATAGGTGATAGGGATGGAGGCAGCAAACCACATTGCTATGTATGTACCTATGCAAGAATCCTGCATGTTCTTCACATGTACCCCAGAATCTAAAGTGCAATAAAATATATATATATTTTAAAATTGTTACATCAGGTATCTATTTGTTAAACCAAAAATGGCAGAATTCAGTCTCCTAACATAAGACTTTTAACATAGTAAGCTCTCCATCAGTGTGTTATTGCATGAGTGGTCTTCTGTGCGTTTACACAGTATCTAGTAAGAACACTTTGCAAATGTACCCACATCTGGATGTTTCCCGAGCACCTGGTTCAGATGTGGTCCCTCCCTCTGCAAATCTGAGCAGGCAAGGCAGGTGGAACTACTAAGTCAGAAGATGTCACTGGAGGAAATGGAGACTGTGAGCAATGAGACAGCAAATCTGACCCCTGGTCACTGGCCACTCATGCCAGCTTTGTCCTTGTAGGGCATCTAACTCTATAGGTCAAGGGCTTTCAAAGTCTGTTGACTGGCATTCCCAGGAAGAAAAATATTTTATATCACATCCCAACACACACACCTGAAACAAGAGCTTTATGAAATCACAGTCACCCTTGTTACATGGTCACCCCGTTTCTGAATGACGGTCTCTTAAAATGCATCCTTCAGACAATACCCTACCTACACTTTTTTCATGGAGTTTTCTTTATGTTGCAAAAAAACTACATGGCAGCTTTTTAAATTTCCCAATACTTTAAAGCATCATCTTAATAATTCCTTTTCCTGTTGGCATTGCTGCTCAAGGCATTGCTCCTGTTATTCTTCTCCTCACCAGTGAATTTTATTCTTCTCTTTTAAAACCTGGGGAAGCGATTAGCAAGGTGATGAGTAGCATAGACTCACTTCCATTCCTGTGTGACCTTGGACAAGTTACTGTGCCTCTCCGTTCTCCGTTTCTCATCTGGAAAAGGATGATAATAATAATAAGGCTACCTGATATGTAGGTTGCAAGAACTGAATGTGTTAATACAGACAAGGCAATTGGAGTATTGCTGAGCGCTGCAGAAGGTACCTGCTCCCACACCGCTGCTGTTGCTGCTCAAATTCTCCCTCCAGGGGAAAGCGCCACTGTGAGTGGCCTCTGCTTGGGCCTCCAACACTGAAGCGTTGAACCTAGCCAGCATCGTTTCCCATTAGTTGACAGTCATGCTGCGTGCAACTTGCAGCTTGCATTTTTCTCACCACTGGAGTTAATGTTTTAAGAGTGTACATACCTTTTAACATATCTAAAATGTATCATTTAACATGAACGATTTCAGAAGATGCTAAATCTACTTTGGACTTTATTTGATCACAAATGGCCATTATTTAAAATATCCATTTTTATAGAAGGCTGCATAGCAGTGATACCTCCTGTCAGTGATCTGTTCCCTTTCACAGGTGATTCCACCTTCCATTTCTACCCTAAAATGTTGCTGTAGGGCTGGGAGCCCAGAGAGGCAGGTTTGTGAAAAGAATGAATAAAATTCTAAAACGAAGTAGGCTCTGTTTCAAGACCTTCTTAATGAATCAAGTGTGTGCACTTTGGCGCATGTGTTCGGGGACATTTTTTCTGGCTGCTCTTGGGAACACTGCTTTTTAACTATGCTCCAGATAATTGCTTTTACACAAAAAGGCGTCTCAATAAGTGAGGTGTTGTCATACAATGTTCTCATGGTATTTCATGAGTGTGCATAGCCACTTTCCAACTTGATTCTAGCAGAGTGCAGAGACTTTTTAAAATTTCATTCACTTAGTCTCCCAACAAAAGAATTACAAGCACCTGACATTCCAGGTGTTATGCCAGGCGATGAAAACAAAAACAAGCACGTACACAGCAAACTTTATGGTTGTCAAGTGCTTTTGGGTAAATTACTTCACTTAGTCCTCTAAACAGCTCCGTGAGGCAAGTGATCTGGTTCCCATGTTACAGGCAAGAAAAGAGAGATCATGCACAATAGAAATAAAAGGAAAAGAAAGAAGTACTGTTTATTAACTGACCAAAAGTCCTCGACGTCCCCTCCCTGTTGGTGTTTACAGAGGACAACACACCCGATGGGAGTGGACCTTGCTCTATGAATTTATTTGGTGTTTGTCCAGCACAGCACTGCATGCAGAAAGTCACTTAGTACATACTTCGGAGGAAGATCATTTTGATGTGGGTGAGAGTTCAGGCAATCTCTGGGAATGGCAAAAAGGATGGTAATGAACTCCAGGAACCAGAGGAAAGAAGAAAATTAGACAGTGGTCTGGGTGAGATGAGAAAGGCAAGACTTATAGGAAAGTAATGAGGTTGATTTCTGTCTAGGGGAGAGGGCAGGCTGACAGAGAGGAGGTGAGGGGTTAGAGAGGGAGGCCTTAGCACACAGAGAAAACTTAGGATCCAATGACAGTTTCTAGGATGTTATAAATGGGCCTTAAGGAAAAAGAAACACGCTTCTTCATGCCTTCACTAGCAAGTTCTAGCCAGCAAAATGGTTCCAGATTTCTGACAGCAATTTGAATTAGCTTTAATCTTAAATTCAAAGTAGAAACTGCCCTAAATTCCTCTGTTTCAGTATGCCCTGTTCCTGTTGCATCGGGGAGCTAAGACGCTCCTTATTGATGATTTTGCAGATGCTCAACAATCGTAGCGTTACAGATCAATCAATTAACCAAATATTTATTGGAAATCTGCTGCTTGTTCACCACGGTGAGGACCAGTGACATTCAGATGGGAGGCCTGGCTGACAGCACACACGGCATGCTGGCAGGCAGCAACCCACCTTTCAGACACACTTGTGGGAGAGCCAGTAAAGCAGGTTACACCTGAGTAGGAAAGACGGTCTGATAGGGTGGGGCCGTATCACGAAAAGCCTAAAGAGAGAGGAGAATAGGTCAGAAGCCTTTAAAGTCCGGCAACAGTAGGTGTACAGAAACTATTTGTTGAACGCATGCCTGCATGAATGATTTAAAGTGAGCATGTTGTCCAAGACCCAGGACACAGTCATCTCCTATAAATCGTTCTGTCCTCAGTGTCACAGTGTGTCCAAACACAATTATGATATTTCCATCTTTGTAGAATTATTCTGAGACTCTGGATGGATAGAGGTCTAACCTTTCCATGAAGATGGTGACCTTTTGCCTCCCTAGATCTAATGAATCACTTGGAAACAGAGGAGTCGATGCTGGAAGAATACAGTGCTTGGGACACAATGACCAGGCCATGCTAATTGCGGGATAATAGAGAAATACATTCTCCTTCCACCCAAAAATGTTCCCAGGGCAAGCAGCCACAGAGGACATAAAGACTTAGGAGGCCTACTGAACAGACCTTTTCTGTAAAACAAACAAATAAAAAGGTCCATATTGGCCACCACATCTTAAATTCCATGATTCCTTGTGCCTTCCTGTCAGATGCTTTCTAGTCTATCTTACTTATCTTGACAGTGTCAAAGACATTGAATGGGTAGAACATTTGTAGAGTGAGCAGTAAATTAGCCGGATTCTGAATCTTGAACAGTAAAGTCTTTAAGATGGAGAATGTGCTGGTTTAAGGAGGATGCTTCCTAAGCAAAGTCTTCAGCAGAAGAAATGTCTTCAGAAATCTTTCTGGATAGAACTACTGGCATCTTGCATTTCTCTCCTGTTACTCCTCCTGCTTTCTATCTGTACCCACACCAGGACACATCTATCGGGCCCTCAGACCAATTTTAAAGCAACGGTCACTTTGTAGATGAGCCCAATCTTAATCATTCCAACATAATAAGAAAAAACCTACCTGGGCTGAGATCCTCGTCTTAATGAACGCGTAGTCTGCAACCAGCACCAGCAGGGGGCGCTGTGCAAAACGGCTGCGGTGAATTCAGCAGGCTGAACACAATGGAAGAATAATTCTTGCCATAGATCCCTTAAATGTCTTTCCATCAAATTTGTCTGAACTGCTCTTAACTTCAGAGCAGTTAAGAACAGCAAGGCCTTCCTTCGACAGTCCTTCCTTTACCCACAATGTGAGACTCCAGCAGGAAGACGCTGGAGAAGGGAAACGTGTGTACAGACAGAAAGGCTCAAGCTGGGCCTTTCCACGAAGACTCCACGTTTTTGTGCTTTCTCGGCCGAATGATCATCTCACACTGGTGTAAGCCTGTGGCTCCTCTGGATTCCGTACTTCTTAGCTGTATCTGTTGGGCTTGCATTTTATTTGGCCAATATAAAGGAAGGAGTTGCCAGTAGAGACTCAGATATAATCAGAGACTCTTAGATATAATCATTGAATTCAAATCCAAAACCCATTACCCTATCCAAGCTTCATGGACTTCAGCATCTAGGGAAATATCCCAGAGGTCATTGACCTCACAAACCCACACTTTCTTTTTTTCTTTTCTCTTTCTTTTAGATGCAGTCTTGCTCTGTCACCAGGCTGGAGTGCAGTGGCACCATCTCGGCTCACTGCAACCTCCACCTCCCGGGTTGAAGCGATTCTCCTGCCTCAGTAGCTGGGACTACAGGCACCATCACGCCTAATTTTTGGATTTTTAGTAGAGACGGGGTTTCACCATGTTGGCCAAGATGGTCTCAATCTCTTGACTCAAAGCCCACACTTTCTTAAAGTGAGTTCTGAGGGCTGGATGGAAGAAAGAAAAGGGAAGCAGTAGCAGAGGCAGCCTGAAGCCAAGTTCTCCTAGATTTTGCTTCTTGGAGGACAGTAACCCCCTCCAGTCCAACCTGAGAATTCACAACCCAGACACATGATACCCAATGCTCTCATGAGGAAGGTGGCAGTACTCTGAGCTTTTCACTAAGAAGCAGAATCTACACATTGATCTGCAGCATGTCATTTAACTGGGGCTATCTACTCTGTATATCAAACATATTGCCTCTCAAGATGTGAGTGTTTAAAGTCCAATTTGAATGCTGAGACTTTTTTTCTATGAGGGTCACTTTTGGAATCTGCCTTATTCTACATTCATGAAGGGTAATCTCAGCTTGTACTTGATTTCCAAACAATAGCAGCAGTAGGTCTCCTACTCTGGAGGTAATTGTAGAACATTATCTTGGGTGATCTTTTATCACTAGAGTTAACTGCTTTTGCAAGCGTGTGGTTGCAAGCACCCATGCACAACAGGATGTGGTTAGACAAAATTCATAGATCTTGGTAGCCTTATGGAGCCAAATGGAACAGGGTGTCTGAAAACCCCCATCAAGTATATGCAGTTTTTACTGACAATGTCAAAATATGTGGATTAATTCAACATATGTATTTAATGCCAACCATGTACAAGACATTGTGTGTGGTATTATGGGGGTTAAATAAATTATCTACTCAGTCCCTGCTGTAAAATGGGCATATAACATGTAACAGACTCGGGCTGAAATAAACCTTGTATAATCTCCATTCTGGAAGATGTGTGGTTTTCTAGGTTTTCTCACTTTGGCCACAGAGTAGATTTGAACTATTAGGTAAGGTCAACTCCATCCAGGCGACCAACTAAAGAGACACCTGGGAGAGTTATTTAATTAAGGACCTTAAGAATGTACCAAAAGCATTCTTTGGGAAAAGATTGGACCAACACATGAGAATGAGAATTTGATGCATGTTAGCATAACGCTTATGTAGAAATCCCTAAACATACAACTTCAGATGGTAGACATGGGTCTCTGAGAGGCAATCCCGCCTCCTTAGCATTCAGGAACTAGTGAAAACCAGTTCGTGACCACAGGGTTTGGGTTCTGGTGTGCCCAGGCTCTCGCTGGCTGCCCTTCCTATGAGGTTGGCGCCTGTCCTGCCTCTCTCCAGGCTGAGACATGCTTCTGGCCCCCACACACTCTGCGCCACGCTGGCTGTCCCTGGGTCTCCCCTTCTCATTTGGGATTGGCTTCCCTCACAGATGAGAGTTGTCCTGGGTGTGCTCTCTGCCCTACCAGTGCTCTGGGCCATCTGTGCCTTTAGTATGACAAGAGAAGGAAGACTGTGACCAAAAGAGCGATTTCTAGAAGTTGGGGACTGACATAAAGTAGGATTTCACCTGGAGAAGAAATCAACTCCGATGCCCCCTGTGTAAGCCGTGCCAGGTCCAGCAGCTTGTTTTCCAGCTTGATCTTTGACCCCAGCTACAGATAGGCCGGGCAGGGCAGGGGCATGAGAGGCATCGTGCAGAAAATCACAACAGAAAGGGCCCAGGACAGCACCATTGTGGTTTTCCCTCATTCTACCTTCCTTGAATCCTCCTCGTCGCTCAGTAACAGGAAAGTACTGCGATCTCAATGCTACCCACATGTACCCATAACACAGCTTCTTCCAAGAGATGAAACTATACCTAGGACTTTCCATGCACAGTAACTGGCGCTCATCAATACTAAAAGCTGAGTCTTCACCTCCACCTTCCTTTTTGGTCTCGGGCCTCTGTGGCCTGCTCACCCCTCTCCAGGGGTCTATCACACTCTTGTAGGGACCCAGCTTATGGTAACAAGACTGTGAGCTCAAGAGGGCAGGCCTGATGTCTGGCAGGGTCACAGGCTACTCCTGCGCCCAGCACATTGCCAGTCACAATAGGAGGCCTTGACAGTTATCTACTATCATACTTGCATTAATAAATGCAAGAAGTCATTTGCTTTCCAGTCAGTGCCAGGGTAGGGGAATCATGCTGCCCCCCGTCCTGCACTCCATAGTGTCCCAACGTAAATCCTAAAACCCAGAGGAAATCCATCTAAATTATCACAAATACAATCTGAACACTCAAAAGCACATAAAATCTGTCATAAAAATTGGGAAACATCTTCCACAGTTCTATTCTCCTATGATGTACTTTTTTCCATGAAGGTAGGAAATGAAAGTGAATAAATACTCCGGTTTCCACATAATGACAGCTGCAACTACCATAGCTATGCATCGGGGGCAACAGAACAGAGCTGGGTTCAAGGCCTGGCTGGCTCTGCCACTTACTAACCAGCAGGTAACTGTTACAGGTGAATGTGTTATATTCTCCTACAGTCCTAACCCTCAGTACCTTACAATGTGACCTTACAAGGAACTAGGGCCATTGCAGATGGAATTCATTAAGCTAAGATGAAGTAATACGAGAGCAGGGTGGGCCCCTAATCCAACATAATTGGTGTCCTTATAAGAAGGAGAAATTTGGACACACAGACATGCGCACATGGAGACTGCCACGTGAAGAGTGGAGTCATGCTGCTACCAGCCAACGAACCACCAAAAGCTTGGAGAGGGGCCTAGAACACATCTTTTCCTAGCGTGTGACAGTGAGCACAGCCCTGCCGAGACTGTGATATCAGACTTCTGGCCTCCAGAATTGTAAGCCAATACATTTCTGTTGGTTAGGCCACCCAATTTGTAGAACATTGTTATGGCAGCCCTAGATGACCTGTGGCAAATTAATGTCTTCATGCCTCAGTTTCATTTTTTAAAAATGATGTTAGTAACGGTCCCTACTTCATGGAGTTGTTATAAGAATTAAATTAGTAATATTTGCATAGTGCTTAGAACAGTCCTTGGCACAGAAGATCAATGAGGTCTTAGAATATTCAAAATTCTCTCCTATTCCATGTGGCAGTGATGGGAGTAGAGGTCACGAATTCTGACACAATAAATCCTAATGTATAACCCATTGCTGTGTTTGCACAATTCATAATTTATCTTCAGTGCAGAGCATGGATTCACAGAAGCACTTGGGTGGTCAGCAAGAGCGATGAGTGTGGGGTGGCTTTGCAATTACTTGTATTCACTAGACACCGAGCAACTTCTCCATGCATGGTGCAGGGCTGTGGAGCTCACACGGCCAGGCGTGACCTATGGGGAAAAGTATTTTATGTTTTTTATTGTTTCCTAATACTGAAACTTCAAAAGCAAAATAATTCTAGATTTTCATCACTTCCTCATGAGCCTTTCTAGTGTTCCTATAACTTACACATCTGGGAAATTCAAAAGACAAGGAAAACTTTAAGAGAAATAAAGTAAGAACGAAGGACTGAAACTGCTAAGGGGAGAATGACTGAGGCCAAAGGAAATTCAAGATTTATCATTATTTTTTTCATTTTTAACAAAGGATCCTCTGCTTAACCAACATGGTTCTCTCTTAGCTTTAGGCCATCAGTGAACCTTAATTCGTTAAAAGGTTTGTGGGTTGCACAGGTCTTCTGGGATAAGAGTATGAATATCTCTATTTTCCTGGCCAAAGGACCCCTAGGAAATCCATTCAGTCATTCAAAAGTATTTATTGACCATCTATCATGTGCTAGGTATAGTTTTAGACATTGGGAATATGGCAATAGATAAAATTAACAAAAGTCCCTATCTTCATGGAACTTATCCTCCAGTAAGAGAGAAAGATAAACAACCAAGTAAGTAAGTCTATATATAGTATTCAGAGAGTTAAAATTGCTATAAAGAAAATCAAAGTATGGCTATGTTTGGGGTGGGGAAATTACTAGGGCTGCAATATTAGATAAGGCGGCCAGGGAGTCCTCATAGAGAAGGTGACATTTGAATAAAGATCTGAAAGAGGTGAAGGAGTAAAGCCATCAGATATCTGGGGGATGAGCAGAGGACACGGCAAGTGCAAAGGCCCTGAGTCAGAAGTGTGCTTAGAATATTCAAGGAATAGAAAACAGGCCAGTGTGACTGAAATGAAATGAGAGAGGGTATGAGACGGAGTTGAGGGAGGTTCCAGGGGCCAAGTCACAGAGGGCCTTGAAATCACAATAACAACTGAGTGCAACAGGGAGGCCTCAGAAAGATCTTTGGCTGCCATGCAGTCTCTTCTAGACTGTGTCTGAGGCAGAGGAGGATGCAGGGAGGCAAGTCAGGAGGCTGCTGCAATAATTCGAACAAGAGATGACAGTGGCTTGGCCAGGATGGTGGTGGCAGCAATGTTGATTCTGAATATATTTTGAAAGTAGAGGCTGGGCGTGGTGGCTCATGCCTGTAATTCCAGCACTTTGGGAGGCCGAGGCAGGTGGATCACCAGGTCAGGAGTTCAAGACCAGCCTGACCAAGATGGTGAAACCCCGTCTCTACTAAAAATACAAAAAATTAGCTGGGCGTGATGGTGGGCACCTGTAATCTCAGCTACTTGGGAGGCTGAGGCAGAGTATTGTTAGAACCCGGAAGGCGGAGGTTGCAATGAGCCCAGATCGTGCCACTGCACTCCAGCCTGGGCAACAGAGCAAGACTCTGTCTCAAAAAAAAAAAAAAAAAAAGGAAAAAAGAAAGAAAAACAGTAGAGCAAACAGGATTCACTAAGTAGGATGTGAAGTATGAAATAAAAAGAAGAATTATGGATGATTCTAGGATTTTTGACATGAACAACTAAAAGAATCAAATTTTCATTTCTCTGAGACGGAGAGAACAAGGAGAAGAGCATATTTGCAGGGAGCTTAGCTCTGGATGTGTAGGGTTCGAGATGCCTATTGAATATTGCATTTGGTTTCTAGGGCTGCTATAACAAATTACCAGAAACTTGGTGGCTTCAAACAATAAAAACATAATCTCACAGTTCTAGAGGCCAGAAATTCTAAATCTGTTTCACTGGGCGGAAATTGAGGTATTGGCAGGACCACGCTCCTTCCTGGGGCCATGGGATGAATCTGTTCCTTGCTTCTTTCAGCTTCTGGTGGTTGCCAGCATTCCTTGGCTTGTGGCTGCATCATGTCAATCTCTGCCTCTCTTGTCACATTGCTTTCTCCTCTTCTGTATGTCAAATCTCCCTGTACCTCCCTCTTGTAAGGATACATGTGAGTGCATTTAAGGTTCACTCAGAAAAACTGGGATGATCCCTCCATTTCAAGATCCTTAATGTAATCACACTGGCTCTTCACCACCTAAGGTAACATATAAAGGTTGCAGGGATTTGGACATGAATATCTTTTGCAGAGCCATGATTCAGCCTACCACAGAGATCCAAATGGCAATGTTACATAAGAAATTTCCTATATAAGTCTGGATTTCAGGAGGAGGTACAAGCTGAAGGCCTACATCTATAACTTATCAGTTATAGTTGTAAATACAGGTGGTATTTAATGTCATAAGACTGGAACACCCCAGAAGTAAGTGTAGAAATATAAGAGGTCCCCTCAAAAAATTAAAAGTAGAATTAGCTTTTGATCCAGCAATCCTACTTCTGGGTATATATCCAAAGAAATTGAAGTCTGAATCTCAAAGACATGTCTGCATTTCCATGCTCATTGCAGCGTTATTCACCATAGCCAAGATATGGAAGCCACCTAGATGTCCGTGGACAGATGAATAAATAAAGAAAGTGTGGTTTACACATGCAGTGGAATATCATTCTGTCTTTTAAAAAGAAAGAAGAAATCCTGTCATTTGTGACAATATGGGTGGAACTGAAGACTAGTGCGCTAGGTGAAACAAGCAGGACACACAAAGAAATACTGCATAATCTCACTTATTTGTGGAATCTGAAATAGTCCCACACATGAAAGCAGAGAGTAGAATGCTGGTTCCCAGGGACAGGGAAAGGGACAAAGGGGAAGGTGTTTATCAAAGGGTACAAAGTTTGAGTTATGCAAAGTAAATAAGCCCTGGAGATCTATTATACAACATAGGGCCTATGACTAACAGTACTGTTTTGGTATACTTACAATTTTGCTATGAGGGTAGATACTATTTAAGTGCTCTTACCGCAAAAGGAAAAAACAGTAACAGCCACAAAGGGAGTGAGAGGAAACTTTTGGAGGTGATGGATAAGTTTAGAGCATTGATAATGATAATCGTTGGATGGTTTCACAGGTGAAAACTTATCTGCAAACACATCAAGTTGTATGCATTTTATATCTACAGCTTTTTGCATGGCAATCATATCTCAAAAAAGTGTTTAATTTTAAAAAGGAAAAAAGAAAAAGATGTTCAAAAACTGGGCCTGGGGCCCTCTGATGCACAAAGTTCTGGAATACCAGGAGAAATCAGCAAAGGAAACTTAGAAGCAGCTGGAGATGTGGAGGAAAAACTCAGAGGCCCCCGAGAGCCCAGCAGAGAATACTTCTGAACAGCGGAGGATAATCCAGGGTCAAATACCACTGATGGGTCAAGGAAAATGAAATCTCGGAGCACTGGGTTTGCAACACGGAGGACACTGTTGAACTTAACAAGAGCAGTTTGAAGGCAGAGGTGGGACAAACCTCCGACTGGAGAGGTTATTAGGAAAAAATGAGAAAGGAACGAAAGGCAGCAATCACTGACGACTTTTCAAGATGCGTTGCCCTGGGAGGCATCATCAGAAAGAATCCCTTGACCACCCTAACTTGTAGAACAGCAGAGAGAATGGCCATTGGAACTGTTCTAGTTGGAATTCGAAGAGCCCACAGAGAGAAGATGGATGCCAAAGCTTTCCCTACTCAGCTGTTTTGCCCAAAGTCTACCTGGTGAGTCCTTTTTTTTTTTTTTTTTTTTTTTGATACAGAGTCTCTCTCTGTCACCCAGGCTGGTGTGCAGTGGTGAGATCTTGGCTCACTACAGCTTTCGCCTTCTGGGTTCAAGCAATTCTCCTGCCTCAGCCTCCCAAGTAGCTGGGATTACAGACACCCGCCACCAGACCCAGCTAATTTTTGTATTTTTAATAGAGACGGGGTTTCACCATGTTGGCCATACTGGTCTTGATCTTCTGACCTCATGATCCGCCTAGCTGGGCATGGTGGTGGGTGCCTGCAGTCCCAGCTACTTGGGAGGCTGAGGCAGGAGAATTGCTTGAACCCAGGAGGCGGAAGTTGCAGTGAGCTGAGATCGCACCACTGCACTCCAGCCTGGGCAACAGAGCCAGACTCTGTCTCAAACAAACAAACAAAAAACTCCTAAGGCTGATTACATTCTGAAAACTCCCAATAGAAGGCTAATCCCTGACACCAAAACCCTTAACCATGGTGATCAGATGGATCACACCCTCACATAAACCCCAAATACAAGCAGGGACACCACAACCCTTATCAATGTGCTGTGCAGCCCCCTCTCAAACACCTAAAGGCCTTTACACAACAAGGTTTCTACGTTGGTAGAAGTCAATGCACCTTTATGTACACACTCTGGAGATGCAGAGCTAATTAATCTCAAACTAGGCAAGTTTCCAACTTTCTCAGGGAAGTTTATTTATGCCTTGTATAACTCAGGGCAATGACTGCAGCCTCTGATTTTAATTCCTGATTTGAGAAAGTGCAAGGCATTCCTGTAACGCTAATGAAAGAGGCATGAGTAAGTTAGGATCAGCTTTCAAGGAGTTAAAGACAATCGTAAGATTCTCTCCTGAGTTTTTCGAGCAAGCAGTAGTCTACTTCCCTTTTCATGACTGTGGCACTTAGGAGGACACAAGGCCATGCTCAAACAACACTGG
This sequence comes from Plecturocebus donacophilus, assembly GCA_004027715.1. Taxonomy (NCBI): domain Eukaryota; kingdom Metazoa; phylum Chordata; class Mammalia; order Primates; family Pitheciidae; genus Plecturocebus; species Plecturocebus donacophilus. The sequence continues at coordinate 29,284 of PVKP010011622.1, read as the reverse complement.
AGGGATAATGCTCACTGCTGCTTATCGGGGGCTCGCTCTGTGATAAGTCGTGCACCAGATGTTTTTTGTGCATTATTATTTAATCCTCACAAGAGTCCTGTGAACTGGTTGCTTCCATTAGCCTCGTTTTACAGACAGGGGACATGAGGCTCAGTGAAGTCATGCAGCTTCATGCCACTGTCATGGTAACTACAGGTGAATGCGCAGGCATGGCAGCTATAGCCTCTTCTGCCCAGGACAGTGGCTGGCAGTTCAGCAAGAGAGATAGACCCAGGGCCTCCAAAAGGGATCTGGTGTCTAGAAACCATTGGCCTGCATTTGAGAATGCCTTGGCCTTTAAAATTCTCCTTTAAAAAAATAACATGAGAGGCTTTATTTGTAAATCCAGAAAGAAACACAAAAGAAATATAAAGTGTGAGGATAAGGGGTTGCTTCTTGTATAAAAGAAACCTTGTAAATATGGAGATGCTCCTTTCTGGACAGAGCAGTGACATTAATTTATTGAAGGAGGCTGGGGTTTGGTTATCAGCTCAGCTGGAATACATATGTTAAAGAAGGGGGAAGAGCAAAAGGTAACTTTAACATCCCCGTAGCCCATATGTCAAGTAGGACTTTTTCAATTATTATTCTGGTGGCTTTTTAACAAGCTGAAATTTAACACGACACCAATACTAAATATCCCTCCAAAATAAATGGTGCTTGTGAGGCTGAGATCTGGCATATGAGGGCAATAGCTGTTGATTTCTAAAACCTTAATCAGCTACCCCAAGGCTAGATCTAGGTAACGTTGTAAAATAAAAGTTATCTTCCACAGTTCTTTCATTATCTATGCTTTCTTCATTTAGGAGTTCCCAGGCAGCTCAGGTGTTCACTCCTTCAAGTGATCCCAGCTGTCCAGGTCCCTGTCCCTTAGAAGGCCCCCTCTATTTCTGCCCCTTCTTGTTCTCATCAGAATTTATGTCCTGGACTCAATTTTTTTCAGCTCTCTCAGTTGGCAACCAAACAGATTTTATTGGAACTATACTAGAGGGCTAGTATTTTCAGGGAGAACAAGCATGTTTAGGTGCCATTCAAACCACTGCCAACTTCTCTTCCTTTATCCAGCTCTGGACCCGTCTCTGAAACTGGCCAAGCTTTTCCCAGTCCATGTATAATTTATTGAGAACCTGAGAAATGCGTGTTAGCCATTTCATGTTCATGGGGAGAACGCACTCATAGACTTACTCCTTTAAAACCATCTTCACAGCTCTAATCATTGTTGAATAGGAATTAGTTACCCAGATCCAAATAGGCACTAATAAGACAAAAATTACTCCCTGAAAAGCTTGCTTTTTCCTACCTGCCCCCTTCCCGCCGGCCCCTGATGCCACCAGCACACCCACACAAATCATTATACTGTCAGCCTAGTAATAAGTATAAGTGCTTTAGTACCACACAGAACAAGGTTAGTAACCTGTTTCTGGTAACTGGGTGGCTTTGGGCAACAAATATCCTCATTTATAGGACCAAGGTAATAACAATACCTACCCCACAGGGCTTTGTGCAGATTAGATGTGATAACTAATAACTCATGTGAAACCCGTAGCACAATACTTGGCCCCTAATGAACATTTAAAAAATACTAGCCATGGTATTATCACTCCCTGAATAGTAATAGTTGCACTTATATGTAGTTTACCCAGTGCCAAGCAATGTTCTAAGGGCTTTACAAAGGTTAACTCATTTAATTTTCACAAGTACCCTATAATGGAGATACGATTGTCCCAGTTTGAAAGAACAGCAAATGAAGGCACAGAGTGGGTAAGTGATTGGTCAAGGTAACACAGCAAGCACATGGCAGAGCTACTACTCAAACCGAACTAGTCTGGCGGCAGGGTCTGTGCTTTTCACCACGACTACCAAGTTCTCGCACATTTGATGGGGGCTCTGGAGGGCACACCAAGTTGGGCACCATCTTAAAGCAAAGGGAAGTTGTGTTGTTGGCTGGGGCAAAGAGAAAGTTGTGCCTGAACTCTGTCACCACAAGGAAAAGGAGAGTCAGTGATCCAAGGACGCGGAGAAGGCTTCCATTAGGAGAAAAGAAACTCCACACTCAGTTGGAAGCTAATGGTTCTGAAATCAGCAAGTTAAGGGCCACATTTCCATAATGTTTTAAAGTGAAATTTAACGGGAGGATATTCCCCACCAGGAATGAACAAAAGTCCCCGCGAAGTTAGAGACTGAGACAGTCTATAAAAAGTGCTGATGAAAAGAGGGGAGGGCCAACGGGGGAAAAGGCCACAGGAGGGAGAAGGGAATGGAGTCATGTTCCCAGAGTCATCATTCAAATGCAATCCAGGTTCTGGCAGAGTTTATAGCGACAGCTTGTCCGATATCATCCACAATACGCAATGCTCTAAGGACTTGTTTGATGTTGAAATGTTTTCTTGAATGAGATTCACAAAGGGAATTATTGTTGTTTGGCGTTCCTTCAAGTTTATTGGGCCACAGTGACCTGCGCTTACCGCTGCGCCTGTGTGGGGCAGCAGCAGTGTCTGCCACGTGTGGCATTTATTCACGGATGAGGCTTGTCGCTCCAGTTCGACCGCTGCTATGCCTCGTATGTGATTCACACTCAACACTTGGGGAAGTGGGGAAAAGGAAAAGAAAACCCTTTGTGGAGATTTGCCTAAATTTTTTTCAATAACCCTAAAGAAAATTTCCCAATTTGCAATTCTTTTTAAGAGCCCCTGGTCTCTTAATAAAATCTCTTTAAAGGTGCATCAAAAGAGCTGTGAACCCTTGAGAGCTGCACTCAGAAATTTATCAAGATAAAGACTGGGCTGCTCCACATTTCGCCTGCAGCTCCAAAGGCCAGGCCATTAGCTGTTGACCCTGCCAACATTTGCTGGCCAGGACAAACAAAACCAAACCCAGGGCCCACACAGTGAGCAAAAGGTCTCCAGGATGTTTGTCACTCCAGCTTATATCTGTGAGTTCACCAGTTGCCATGGGGATAGAAATCCTTCAGTGGGGAGAATTATTATTTTCAGTGCTGGCTACACTATTTTTGCAAATAGTGTCCATAATTTCTACCAACAAACTCTGTGCACCTAAATAATCACTTGAGAGTAGAAAGGAATGAAAGAACTGCATTTCAGCTTCTTTTCCTTGTAGTTTTCACTTTTGAGGAAAATTGTAAATTATAAAGCAGAAAATGGATTCTCATTCTTTGTGAGACGTAAGCTAGCCATCTACTGTGTATCGCTGCCATTATGTAATCTAGAAACTTATAATTAGGCTGAACCGAGGCTGCTAAAGAGCCACATGAGATCTACAAAATGCCCTCAGTGCTTCTAGATCCAGTTCCCTGACGATCTTAAAGCTGAGAGTGGCTTCCTGCCTCCAGGGGATCCAACTGCTGCAAAGCAGGATACCTGCTCCTCGATCAACACAAAGCCAAGCCTCTGACTTCGCAGCCTCTTTCTGGGAGTTGATTTCCTAAAGGACTTCTTTGACCACACAGATAAACTCTCATTTAAATTCAGGCACATACACCCACAGGCTGATCAACAGCCGCACACCATGAATTGAATGATAAATAGTACATGCAGACAAAGACAACGCCAGCACTTATTTGCAGATGAAAGAACACTAGAAATTATTTCTGATGGAAATAATAAAAGATTAAATTCAAGCAGAGAGTGGAGGAGGAAGTATTTTTTAAAGCTCCTTAAGAAACACCCTCATTGTTTCACTTTCAAAAAGACACTTTCTCTCTTGAGTTGGGAATTCAGTGGGCATTGCATTCAGAACTCAGGCCTCAGTGGAAGATACTAATCCACGAAGGATAGAGCTTGGGAGGACAATCATAACTTAAGTCTAAGGCAGGGCACCTGATGGTGATCAGCCTAGCATACATCTCCTTTCTTGTAATTTTCTACAGGAGAGCTGTTCCTTTCCCAATCTCACCCCAAAGAGCCAATAGTGCTGTGTCTCACCATCCGCAGTGATAGGATCAGCAGTGGGAACATGAACCAAATCATTCCAGAGAGACTCAGTTGCTAGACTTCGCTCTCTTTTCGCCAAAGTTGTGAGCCAGTAGGAGCGAGCCTGGAGAGCTCATGAGTGTATGGAAAGCCTGCCTGAAAGCACAGAAGAAAAGTGAGCTGAGAAGTGGGGCACTACAGATTCCTGATCATGTGGTGTGAGCACCTGGATTCAGCCTTTCCTGAACCTAGACTGCCCTGGACCTTTCAGTGACATGAGCCAATGAATTCCATTTTGTGCATAAGTCAGTTTACACTGACTTTCTGTCACTTTTAGTCATGCACTCAGTAAGGTGGATTGCTGGCGCACACTCATATAGCCTGGGTGGCATACTGTGTGGTAGAGGCACACCTGAGTCTGAAGGTATGAGGAAAGGAGACGGGGAGCTTATCGCTCTGTGGCTGGGACTCATAGAGCCCGGGGGAGGCGACTGCTAGGCGTCCGGGCCTCATCTCTCTGGTTTGATTTCAGCCTCACTCTGATAATAAAGCTCCCTAGGGGTCTTACGTTGGCATAACTGAGAGGGTCTTGGAACCTAACTAAGGATTATTCATGGCACCTTTATCTTAAACTTTGACAGCTTGAAGAAGCAAATGTGCATAAGTATGTGTCACATACATAAACATATATAGGCACATATGTACATATAATTACTAATATGAAAGCAATCTTCTTATGTATAAGTAAGAAGATTGATCCTACTGACAGGCAAAACCCACATAAGAAAATACAGGTTTATCAATTGGTAAATTAGGGAGTAGTTATTTATTTGTTAAGGATTACACAGGAAGCCAATGAAAAAATTATAGGGCAGACAAGGGCCTTGCCTAAGACTGGAAGAAACAATTCTCAGAAGGAGAAGATCATGGCCTGGCAAGACACTGCGAAGGAAGTTTAATACCATATGGAAAACACAATTTAAACATGCAAATTAAAACAAAAATGTGAATCAAATCAAAACCATGAGCATCGTGGGAACATACAGTGCTGGAAATAGGTGAGTGAGAAAGGTTCTTATGAACTGTTCCGAGCAGAAAACCTGACCATCCACGACTACACTGAACCATGAGAAGCTTGGTATCTCCTGTGTCAGTGTTTAGGGAAATTCCCCTAGGGTGGAGGCCGGGGCTTGTGGAAATTCTGACGTATGGGAAGAGCAAGTGTGATGGTTCCTGTCCTTGTGGATGGTTCAGAAGCCATGCTCAGCCAATGAGCTGTTCCCCTATATCTGTCACAGACACAGCCCCCAGTCAGGCTACCTTGGGCTCCTAGTCCCACAGCCAATCCATCTAATCCTTTTAGCTTCACCTTCAAATATATATAGACTAACTCATTCTCACGCTTTGGTCCTGGGACGGCACCACCCCTGCAAGGGCTGCTGTGAGTGTCTCTTTATTGGTCTCCTCCTTCCACCCGGGCCCTCCTGCAGAGAGTGAGCCTTTAAAAAACACAAGTCAGATCCTGTCACTTCTCAGCTAGAAGCCTCTCCATCTCCCCCAGTAAAAGCCATAGTCTTGCCACGGCCTACAAGGCCCTCCGCTCTGGGCCCCATGACCCATTCTCACATCACCTCTTATTCTTCCCCTGTCGCTCTGCCAGCCTTCCAGCCCTTCCTGCACCTCCTCGAACTTCTCAGGGTACTTTGAACATGCCAGGGCTGAATCACTCCAGGACCTTTCATTTGCCTTTCCCTTTCTTTAAACGTTCTTCCCCTGGATACCTGCAGGCTACATCCCTCATCTCCTGAGGGGCTTTGATCAAAAACCTGCCCATCAGTGGAGCCTACTCTGACCACACTATTTACAATTACAAACTCCCCCAAGTACACCAATATTCAGAGTGTGGGGAAAGAAAAAGTAATTCAATCTTTAAAAATAAAGGAAAAGCTAGACATGGTGTCACGTACTTATAGTCCCTGTTACTAGGGAGATTTAGGCAAGAAGATCACTTAAGCCCGGGAGTTTGAGTTCAACCGGGGCAACATAGCAAGACTGTTTATAAAAAATAATAAAAATAAAATTTTTAATTAAAAGAATCAGTACTTCCTGCTCCCCTTCCCAGCTTCATTTCTCTTTATAGCTTTATCACCATCAAACGTATTCAAAAGCAAAGTTCTTAAAGTTTATTCTGAGCACATAGAAATGTTCAATGTTTTAGTCAACTTATTAATATGGAAACCAGAAGAAAGACAAGAGCTGATTCAAAGAGCATCCAAATAAATAGACTTATGTAGTCAATCTGGGTAAAGGATATTGACATAGGATTGCTAAATTAGATACGAGAGTAGTTAATGTTCTACAGGACAATACAACTGTAACTTCAAATTGTCTTATTACCAGGACCACCGCTCCACCTCTCCACCTCTCCACCTCTCCACCCTCATGCACACATGACAAAAACAAGACATTATTACCTTATATCAGTTTTCTGCGGTTTAACCTCCAAATTTATAGGTTGTTAAACATCTGGGCCCTTGTTAGTTAAACACAGTTATATCCCCTTAAGAATCAGAAAATAGGGGCTGTTGGTGAAATGCTCTATCATCAGATTAAAGAAAGCAGTCATCACTTAGGTTTATTTCCAAGTAAGGAATAAATTATTAGTTTATGCCTATCATCTATGTTTTGCTTGTTTATTTATTTTTAGTTGTCTGTCTTATCCTACTAGAATGCAAGCTCCATGAAGCAGGAATTTTGGTTTGTTTTGTTCACTGTGTTGTGCCCAGCACCCAGAATGGTGCCTAACCCACAGAAAGTTCTAAAAGAAAAGTCTAATTGAATGAGTTGCCAAATTTGCTTTTTTAAATGCTACCATATGGCTATTGCTAACAGACAAGGGTGTTTTCTTTCTTCCTTTTTAATCTCTTACAGTGCGTGTTGTCTTGCATAGAGTAGGCCTTAATGGTCAGCAGCTGTCCTGAACTTAACTATCACTGAAAAACTTTGTGAAGTCTTGGTTTACAGACGGCTGCATATTTTCCAAATAGTCTGGGTCTGGACTAAAGGCTACAGGTGTATGAAGTTGAGTCAGAGGAAGTGTTTTGAATTCAGCATTTGGCCTGCTAATTTTAGATTGACTACCTATTTTTGCTGTTTGCTCTGGAAATTCCATTCTTGTGCACCTTTGAATTGAGAATAATCATTGTTGCTCGCATTCACGGTGTCTCATTAAACACGGGAGACAACTTACAGGATTTTCCAAATATGATTTTGCTTTCCTCTGACCTACCCTAGAGCTTCATGTCTGACCCATCTGGAGGTTGAATATGTCCTTTCAATTCATGGGCAGGGACTGAAGGGTAAGAACAGAGAACATGGAGTGATAATGACCCATTTCAGCCAGATGAGGAAATGGAAGCAAGACATAACATCATTGCCTCTTTTCTCTCTAATTGAAAGGCCAGCAAAAAACCCAAGAGAGAAGCAAGTACACCAATATTCAGAGTTTTGTGAAGGCAAAAGTAATCAAGTGTCTTAAAAATAAAGCAAAAGCTGAGCACAGTGGTGCAGGCCTACAGTTCCAGTTACTGAGGAGGATGATCACTTGAGCCCAGGAGTTCGAGTCCAGCCTGGGCAACATAGTGAGACCCGATCTCTAAAAGAAAGAAGAAAAAGAAATTTTTAAAGTTAGAAAAAACAAAAAAAAGGGAATAGTCTTGAAACACTCTGGGAAAGGAGTATGGTACAGTAGTTAGAAGCACAGAACTGAAGTTAGAATGTCTGGATTCACAGCCCAGCGTCAGTACTTATCTATAGTGAGGTCTGGCCAAATTACTTCATTTCTCCAGGTCTCAGTTTTCTCATATGTGAGTGTTTATTTTATCAGATGGTTAGGAGGATAAAATAAAATAATATGTCTGATATGCTTAACAACTTGTCTAACATATTATAGGAGTTCAATAAATGTTAACTATTAACATGTATTATTTGTAAGTATTGAAGAAAAAAATTAGACAATTTACAGCAAGTATCAAAATGTTATTACAATCATTCATGCTTGGGGAAAAACCCACTGTAGACCAGTCAGAGATAAGGTATCGGAAAAGAAAATGATTAAAATATCATTATTATTAGATATAAAATGAAAATAATATCTGGTCAGAAGTTCCTGAACTCTTTTCTGACAATCAGCTAATAGTCAACCGGGTGGGTGAGTAACTAATATCCTAGACCAAATCTTCATCCCATCAAAATTCAGTAGAAAGCTGCATAAATAGAATTTTTTTCCAAAAGAAGGTGATGGATTTTTATCACACTGAAAAGGTTCTGTCCCAGACCAGATTTGGAACAGATTTTCTATTATAGGACAGAAGTGCACTCAACTATTTGCACTCTCTCATTATTCCCTTGGAATTTTTCTATAAGGGAAGCATGATAATGAGTCATTTATGATCCTAAAATTATAAGAATGACGCTTTCCTCGAAAGTAGACTGAGTTTACATGATTAGATCATATGACATGACAATGGAAGAACATAAAGAAGAATCCCATTCATAATAAATGATTCAATGATATCATGGAAAAAATATAATTTTTGAGCCAAGCTGACGTATGGGCAAATCTTGGTTTGGTCAAATTACTTAACCTGTATTAGTCTCACTTTACTTATCTGAAAATAGGGATGATATCTATTTCACAGAGTCTGTTGCATGAATAAGACAAGATAAAATATATCAAGGTCCCAACACAATGCTGATACATAATATAGACTCAAGATAATATTGTTTTTCTTTTTTCTACCCCCAATTCCTTTCTATCTGCATTGACCATTGCCCACTATAGCCAAGAATCTGCAACTTTTGATCTCAAGTACTACCCATTAAGCAAGCCAATTGCCACATTCCTATTTCCTACATTTATTAGGAATTCTCAGGAGAGCAAAGTTAGCAATAATAAGCCTCTCCCATGTGCTTCAAATGGCTACTCTTATTACGAGTACCTAAAGCCCCATGTCAAGGGTGTTGTCTTCTCATGGTCCCAACCTGTCCAGTCTTCAGAGCTCCAGAACAATGTGGGGTTCCTGATGTGGCTCCCCTTTACCTCTGGGCATTCACTTTGTGAATGGTTCCATCAGCCCCTGATGTGCCTCCTGCATCCTTAAACCCAGGGCTCACCTGCTCCTTGTATCTAGTGGAGTAGGTGTTACATTTTCTCCTCCATCCTCCTCATCTTCTTTTCCTGATCCCAGTTACAGATTAAAAACTCCTATGCCTTAGGGTAGAGGCAAACGTGGTGGTGTTGTGATTACACGGACGGGTTAGTTACTGGAAGCAGCCAGGCCACTATGCTTCCAATTGAATAAACCTTTTTAAAGTGTATACTCTGAATCTGCATTATGTTCCCAAAAGGGGAGAATAAATAGACTCAATTCCTATTACCATTCACAGCCAGGAGAAAGGAGTAAGCTGCCCCTTGAGACTGGGGCAGTCCATGTCTCAGTCTCTGTTGCATTCTCCATATCCTTGGCATAATACAGTCTCAGTAATTCCTGGAAATAAGAATAAATTAATGGAAGGTTCTCTTTAGCCAACTTAATGTGTACTTGAAAGATGTGATTCTTGTCAAACTAAAATACTTATGATGAAGTATCAGGACAGTGGAAACATGGCCTATTGTGTGAGGGAGGATATCGAAATATGTACATTGTAAAAATTAGAGACTGGGCTCCAGTCAATAAAATGAGATACAATCAAGAAAAACAAAGTGGCTCCCATATGAACAAATGTGCAGCAAGCTGAGAACTGAGATTGTTGGTCTGGCTGAGCACGAGGAGTAATAAATTGTTTGGGGGCCCACAGAGGACCTCATTGCAACTACAGACCATGGCGTTTTGGGCTGGGCTTGCGGGAATTTTACTCTAAGGTCAAATAGGCATGTGTGTATTTCTCTTGACTTGGCCTTCGCTAAGCACAAACCTGGCGGGGATACTAGGTATTCTTCTTCAAGTTCCAAATTTCAAAATCGATGCAGATCCATCAACAAAGTTTCAGAGAAAATGAGAATGATTAAAATTTTGAAAAATACATCTTGTGAGAAAATGCAGCTAACATGGCCTGTGTTTGAGTTGTAAGGAAAGAGACTAAGGAAGGCCACAAGTCTCTGTGTGTTAAGTTACACTGCAACGAAGACAAACATGATTCATTCTCTCCATACCCAGTGAACAGGTAAAATAATTAAAGGCTGGGTGCCCACATTGCTTCATGAGCATGGATAAATCTGTAAAATAGGCAATGAGGACAATCACTGGCACAGTCTCCTTCATCTTGGACTAAGGCTGGCCTTTATTCAGTGTGTTACTCAAAAGCCCCGAGTCTCCCTCACTAGCGCAAACAGAAACTAAACCCCCAAAGAAACCTTGGAAGAAAGAAACAATACCCTATCCTCTCACATAGAAGGTGTCAGCATAAAAATATTGTATTCTAGGAGAAAGCCATCTAGTGGTGTCGGGGCTGGGTCTCTGTTATCCTGTGCGTGTGAATCGATGAGGTCTTAGGGTGCTGGGGAGAGTGTGGATGTCTCTCTTTTGTGAACTGTATTCCCTCTAATTTGGTTATGCATCCCAAATACAGTCTGGAACCTATATAAGTTATACTGAGGAGAAAAGAGGGGGCTTTTATAGAATGCAGGGCAATATGGCTTTCTTCTGGACCCTTTGACAGCTCCCATCCATCCCATGGACGAAGCTGTAGGTACTCTACAGAAGACCTGATGCTTTCTTGAGCGTTTCAGGCCAGCTGGCCTCCACCCTCACTCTGAGCAAATCTGTTCTGTCCTCTATCTCCCTTCTCTGTCCTGGTGCCTCATACCCAGTTTCCAAGCACTCTTCCCTGCCTCTTCAGATCAATGCTCCACGTTTAGGCTCTGCTTAGCCCTCATTTCAGACTTGGCCTTGGTGCTGTCTTCTGGATTTTCCCTGACTCCACAACCAGCCACCACACAGCTCCCCATACTGGCTCAGTTTCCCAAATTTTAGACCAGGTCATAGGTCCCAGAACCCCCATCGAGGAAGGCAATATGGATATGTCTTGAGCATGCTCCCTCCAGAAGTCACTCTGACTGTGAAGGCTTATTCAAACTGAAATCTATCAATGTTTGCCCAAGATTCAGAACCTCCAACCCTTCAACCTGCCACTGTAGGATTGTGAGGAAAGGCGATAAAGGCTTTTTCTCACCAACCAGAAAAAGGTACTCTCTTTGTTTCTATGAGTCATGGGTCACAAACACATGCCCCCAGGAGTCAGGCAGGCCACAGAAATGGTGAAGTGGGCCAGGAAGAGGAGCGGGGGACCCATGGCACACTGAAGGGCATGCCAGCTATAGAGCCCACCAGGACTGGTGTAACAAAGTACCGCAGCCTGGGGCTTACCCAACAGAAACGTACTTTCTCACAGTGGTTGAGGCCATCTTCAAGGAAGTTCAAGATCAAGGTGTCGACCTGGCTGGTTTCTTCTGGGACCTCTCTCCTGGCCGTATAGGTGGCTGTTTTCTAGCTCCCTACATGGTCGACCTGCTGTCTGTCCGTCCTAATTGCCTCTTTTTACAAGAACACCAGTCATATTGGATTACAGCCCACCTATCTTATAAGAGACAAGATATCTCTTATCTTTAAAGAGATAATTAAGTTAAAATGAGGGTATTTTAATGCCTTAAAATGAGGGCATTTTAACTTAATTATCTATCGATTTAAAGACCCTTGTCCTAAAACGGTCACACTCTGCAGTACGAGAAGTTAGGACTTGGACATGTGAATTTTGGGGGACACAATTCAGCCCACAGCCCCATGTCAATGAGGGACCATTGCTTGACTTCTGCCAATGTCTACCCGGAGAATATGGGCCCAGTTCTGACAGAGCATCTTATTTCTCAGGAGAAAGCAGAAATCATGAAATCCTCAATTTTTAAACATGGACAGCTGAGTTTTATTTTATTTTATTTTATTTGCCCTCACTCTTGGTGTCATCCTATAATTTTTATTTTTTTAAGTATCATGTGGGCTGCCCCCAGGCAGCAAGCCTGGGACCTCTTCAACTGGTATATGGTTCCCTGTGAAACCCACCACTGAGGCTGACTCCTTGAAATGCTTGAGATTAGGTGGCCTAAGGAGCAGATGCTGAGGGCAAGCTGGGCCTCTTCTCCAGCCACACACTGATCTTAGCCCTGCCATGGTGGGAAGGGCAGAGGGAAGTCCAACCTCATGAAAGAACGACCAAGCAAAGAGCGCACTTCTGTCTACAGCCTTGGCCCTGGGAGTTGGCATCCTGCCCAGGCCTCTGACCAATCCTGCTTGGCCTTTCCAGGCAGGAGACAGCACCAGGTGACAAGTGGCCCATAGAGAACAAGGGAGACTGGATGACCCACTCTGTGAGGTCAGCGTATTTAAACGTTTTACCATTTACACCATGAGCTCCACCACCCAGCACTAGGGCTAAATTATGTCAGTGGCCCACATCCGTACCATCTATCCTCAGAGACAGAGGGATAGAGTGAGGGTTTTCTTTGTGAGGGGCACAGGGAATGCACAGCATTCCAAAGCCTAGTCAGGAAGCCCCGTTCTGAGTGATCCCGAGAAAAACACTTATAATCAATCTTGTCCAGCTCTGTCCCTAACAAAGCCTATAAATGGCACAGAAGAAAAAAAACCTAGGACATTTCAGAGAAGATCTCTGACTTCTCTAGGCTTAAACCCTCATGTAGAAAGCCATTTCTAGGTACAGTATGGTAATGGTGACGTAGAAGGAATGTGGGCCCTGGAGTCACATCTGACCTGTCACAGGCATAACCAAGCCAGATCCTTTCGATATCTGGTACCTGAAGTCCAGCAGGCTCTTCGGCTATCTGGTAGGGGCCAGGAGCTAAGAACTGTAGGCAGGTTACAGCTGTCAAATGGGCAGGAGACCGGTCAAATCCAGAGAGGCAGAGGAGAGACCAGTAAAGTAGATCCACGTGGGCAAGGGATGATTTAGTGCACGGATGGCAAACAGGGTTCTGCTGAGTGCCAGCTCTCAGTAGTTGCAGCTGCTGGGAGTATCGGGTTGAGAATGATCAGCAATCTCATCCAGACACTGCAGGAAAGAGTGCTGTGATTGATTAGCACTGTCTCTCCTGGGCACAGGGTGCGGGGTAGGAGAGGCTATGCCATCCTGCTCCAGAAGGTCAAGTGGTACTAATCAAATACCCAGGCTTGGATACAGCAAGTGTCAAGGGTGTTTCAGCTTCAAATGGCCAGAAGCTGGGCAAGGGTCTATGGACAGTGAGGGCATACCACCCACAAAAAGTACGTAGATAATGATCAAAAATTTCTGTCACCAAAAAACTCCATATATATTTGTTTTCTAGGCAAGGACTGTGTCAGAGTGTGGGCAAACCAGAGACTGCCAATGGAGACAACTGGCTATATCTGAACCCGGAGGCAGGCTGAGAAAGAGGGAAGCCCAGCAGCTCCTGACACCAGAAAGTCCTGGTGCCTCACAGATGTGACACAGTCAGCCTGGTCAAGTGTAGAGGTTAGGCAGGGGTCTTGGGACTTCTTGGGCTGCCAAAATCTGAGATCGTGGAAGTCACAACAGAAATGAAGAATTTGGTGTCGTCCACCTTGGGAGCAAAACAAAAGCTTAAGAACCTGGAGGTCAGAGCAGAAGTGGGAGGCTCTGAGGTGTTGGTTTTCAGGAGCTAACTAATAACGCCAGAGAAAACCAGAGAAGAGGTGTGTACAATTGATGCTCCGCCCAAATGACCAAAGTGCAGCACCCAGAAAAACAGATGAAAAAACAGCTGCAACTCTCCTAATATATGAGGACCTGGAGCGTGATTTATTTCCCAAAGGATCCCAGGCAGCAAAAGTCTCAGACCAAGGGATCCAGACATGCACACCTGACAGAGAACCCAGCTGCAGTTGGTTAGGAAAAGGCTGGGTTCTAAAACCACTTCAGGACTCAGCCCAAGACAGACCAGTCCCTGGACTGCAAGCTCACTTATTCATTCAAAAGACTATTTACCAAACAGCTGCACTGTGTCAGGAGCTGAGAGGCAACAAAACATACTCCTGGGCCCTGGAGGAGCTCAAAGTCAAGCAGGAAAAACAGGCACGAATCTTCCTAATGAATGTGCTGAGTGCTGTAGTGAAAGTAAACACAGCCTGCAGTGGGAACACAGAGGCAGCAGAAACTACAGCTCATGTGTGAAAAATGAGGGTGAGTGTGTTGAAGAAAGGAGCCAAGATAACAAATACGTATACAAAGTTCATATGTGCCAGGCATTGTTATAAAATGCTTTACACACATCAAGTCATTTCATTGTCAGGAGGGGTAGTATTGTCTTATTATCATTTTACAGATGAAGAGACTGAGGCTCAGAGGTACTAAGTAGCTTCCTCTAGGTCCCACAGCTAGTAAGTGGCAAGGTCACAATCAAACCTTCTTGCTCTGCCTCCAGAGTCTGTGCCTTGCTGCCTCTCAAGGGAAGGTTAGAAATAAACCTAAAAGGTCACTCAAAAGATGTCTCAGGGACAAAATGCATCTTGGAGGTCATTGAGTTCAAATGCCACATGGGCTGGGGACATCTGGGCTAATGCCTTCCAAAATCTTGAGTTCCCAGATTGTTCTCAACCCTCTGAAACTATGGAAGCATCCCATTCTTCTTTATTAAGGGTTAACAGCCCTAGGACAAATTAATGGGCAGCCAGCAATGATACTACTCAATCTGAAATAAAAAGAAATCAAGGATGAATGATCAGGAAACTGAAGGCTGTCACCTCAGTGAAAAGTCATGATCTCTTGCCCAGTTTACAGATGTGACCCAGTCTGTGGCCCTGGAACCTATTCATTGAAAGAGTGGTTAGATCCTTAGAGTGAAGGGCCTGTAACATTATAGAAAATATATCCAGTAATGATTCCTCCAGTCCTTCCCCAAAGAGACACAGGTACACTGAAGAAAGGGGAATATCCAAACATTTTGAGGTCTGTTGAACACTTGACATTGATAACTGGAGATGTAAAGCATCATCATGACCCTCCTGTTAAGTGAGGGCGTATGGGACTTAGGTAATAAATGGAGGTGAGCTGGCCTAGGTCTGGCTCACAGTGGGCCCACTGGATTCACTGACCAATCTGATAGGCATTATCACAGTCCCCAGATGGATAACTGGATATACATACACCTACGTTGATTGCTTGGACTGTGAGTAAAGCCAAGTGGAGGCCTCTGAAAAGGCATCCCCACCTCCAAAACACACCCAGTTCAAAATAGTTACTCAAAAGCAATGTAGCTTCCTGGGGAAATGGCAGTAATTAGTACTACCCTTAAAAACCTAAAGCCTACAAGTTTGGTAAACCCTATCTTACTTCAATTCACCAATCTGACCTCTGCAAAAACAAGACAGATCCTGAAAAATTGCAGTGGATGACTGCTACCCAAGCAAGCTCAAATCCAAATGCAGCTGCTGTGCCAGATGTGGTATCTTTGCTAAAATAGATTAACCTGGACTTGGATACGTGGAATGCAGCCACTGATCTATCGAATGCATTGTCTTCCATCTCTATCAGAAGAGAGGATCAGAAATCTGCAACACTGCATATTACCCTCTTCACTGAGGGCTATGTTAACTCTCCCATCCTCTGTCATAATATGGTCCAAAAAAATAAATAAAATTTAAAAAAAAATAGACTGGCTGGACATTTTTGGACAGAATGTCACACCAGTCCAATACATGGATGACTTTATGCCAATCCAATTGGATAAAAAGGTATGGCTAGAACACTGCAGACCTAAGTGTAAGCCACATGCAGCTCTTGAAGAGTAGGAGATAATACTCTATGACTATCTATAAACCCGATAAAGATTCAGAAACTCACCACATCAGTAAAAATGTTAGGTGTCCAGTGGTCCAAAGAATGCTAGAGTAGCCCTTCCAAAATAACAATAAATGGTTGCATTTTGCACATTCTGCCAACAAAGGCCAGAAATGCCTTGTTCCAGTGATGGGTACTCAAGACACATTCAACGCTCTCCTCACACATGACGGTCAGTAGAGCAGACAACTTCAGTATTCTTAAAAGCACTCCCACTCAGAAAAGGGTAGCAGTAATCTGACTATAAGCAGAAATGACTGCGAGCCACCTCATCCAAATGCATCCCTAACTCACTTTCCCCCACCAGGATCCCAAAAGGCTTTTACTGCTCCAACACCATCCAACACAAGGGGAAGTCAGAGTGCACATTTTTCTTTCAAAGTCTGTCCAAGTGAACACATTGCTAGGGCCCCTCCCAGGTCCTTGGAAGGGGACTGTACAAGTGAGGGGGCCTGGGGCTTCAGTACCATTAGTTTCTAGGTCCATTCACTCACGGCTGGGAGCCAGGAGAATGGGCATGAAAGCGGGACTGGAGGAGGGTGGTGTCGGGCCAAGGCTGGAGCTAATCAGGAGTGCTGAGTTTTAATGCACTATCCAAAACGTCTTTCCTATTTCTCGATGAATGTTTTCACCCCATGACGATTGCCAAGGGCTTTTTGTTTGTTTATTTTATCAAACCAGGTTCCATCAAATACTCTTGTAATTAGGAACAGTTGGTGAAGTGCAGGCGCTGGGAGAGGAGCCGACTCTCCATCCTCATCCAAATGAGAGTTATGGAGACCAAGAGTTTGGCTCCTTAGCTGCTGCTCTGGGTGGGAATTAAAAATATCTGGACATTCTTGCCATGGTCTAAAATTCAAGAGCTCTAGAGCAAGGCATGGGAGCCTGCTGCTTCAGCTTTCCTCATCCGCAAATCGATGATAATTACTAGTCAGTGACTGCTGGATGAATGGCACTATTGAACTGAAAAATGTTGTATTATTGCTTTTCCTCTTTGATCTCATGGGGCAAGATAAATTTATGACATCATAATTGTTTCCATGGCAGCAAATCATATTGTTCCAAATAGGGGACTTCATGACTTCATGGCTGGATTGAGAAAAAGAAGAAATCAGATTGGGAGCGAGAATTTTGCTCAAACATAAATATCTTCAATGCTAGCAAGGGGAATAGAGCAAATTACAGACTGGCAAAATTGCTTTTGCCTTAAATGTTCTTTTCACAAGTTCATCCCAGAGCAAAAGCCCCTTTCCAGGCATGTAATTTGTGTAATGATGCCTCCTTGCTTGAATTCACAGAAGGCTAATGGTGAAGCTCATCTATTTCAGGGAACACTTCAGCAATGTTAATACTAATTGTTTTGCAGCAAATATCTGGATTTCTGCTGTAAGCAGTTTTGTTTGGTTTTTCTGTTTGTTTGTGTGTGTTTTTACTCCTTCAAGCTTTTATCTCTACAAATATATTTGAAATAAACCAATTTCCAGAAAAAAATGGCTTTTGTCATCTGAAAATCTGTCAAGAACACTCTCTCCTCACTAGAAGCATCTGCTTTGTCTCACTTAGGTTCCTATTGACTTTATTTTCATATTTCTGGAGTCTATTGTTAGTTTTTGTTTATTGCCTGAAAAGAACAGAAAATGTCCAACTCTGAAGTCATTTAAATTCACCTCAGTTTCATTTAACCATATACTACAAACAACGACTTGGGATTTTAAAACTCTAGAGAGCTCTCTCCTCCGCCTCCTGCTCTCTCTCTCCCCCTCTCTTCTCCCTCATCTCCCTCCCTGTTTTTCTCCCCACTCCCTCTACCTTCTTCCCTCTTTTCTCTTTTCTTTCTCCTCCCTCTCTTCTCTCTCTTTCTCTTTCTTTCCCTTTCTTTAGATACAAACATTTCCAGTACCTTCTACCAGTGATCTCCTCCTCTCTTCCTTTTAACCCTACAATTTCCAGAACCTGCAAGTTCCTGCTGATTCATAAAATTCTTGCCAACTACCTCGCCAGGAACACCACCGAGCATCAGTTTTCCACACACCCTGGAAATTCCCTGCTTCTTATCCAGGACTCTCAGTGACCCTTCTCCACTCTTACTCTGAAAACTCTGCCTTGATGAATTCTTCACTATGACTCCATCAGTAAGTGCACTGAGATGGTCAGTTTTATATGTCAGCTTCGGTAGATCATAGTACCCAGTTATTTAATCAAACACTAATCTAGGTGTTGTTGGGAAGGTATTTTATAGATGTGGTTAACATCTACAGTCCGTTGATATGGAAGTAAAGGAAGTGGACTTTAATAATGTAGATGGGTCTCTTCCAATCATATGAAGGACTAAAAAGAAAATACTGAGGGTTCCCAAAGAGAAATTCTGCCCTAATCTAATACAGACACATCAATTCCCACTTGAGTTTCCAGCTTACCACCTGCCCCACAGATTTAGCACTTGCCACATCCCCATAATCACATTAGCCAATTCATTAAAATAAGTGTGTGTGTGTGTGTGTGTGTATGTTACACTAGATGTTCACTGATGAGCTGAACAGTATGCCATGGGAAATATAAAGGATGCATAAGGTGTTATCCCTTTCCCCCAAAGAGCATACAACTCATGGGAGAACCAAGATTAACTGTGCCTGAAACAAGGACTTGCTAAAAATGATATACACAGGGTTTAGTTGTTTTGTGTAGATGCCCAGGAGCTCAGCAGAAAGGCCAGTGAAAGCTGGAGGAGTCAGGGACCATTTCATGGAAAAAATGAGTGTTGAGCTGACAGGGGATTTGAGGATTGGACACCCTTGCTTCACCCTACTCTCAATTTTACTTCCTAGGAGAGGCCCTCATTTCAGAACCCTGGGGTCCTCCTCTCTCCAGCTTCTTCTCCGTGCTCCTACAGTCCGCCAAGAGAACAATCTCTTATGACACCAGTTTCATGCAAGTTTAGATTGAGGAGTGATATAGTATGGATTCGTGTCCTGGCCCAAATCTCATGTCAGATTGCAGGAGGAGGAGCAGGCACCTCGTGGGAGGTGATTAGATCATGGGAGCATATTTCTCCCTTGCTGTTCTCATGATAGTGAGTGAGTTCTCCTGAGATCTGATTGTATAAACCTGTGAGCACCTCCCTACCCCTCTCCTCCTGCTCTGCCATAGTAAGACATGATTGCTTCCCCTTTGCCTTCTGCCATGATTGTAAGTTTCCCGAGGCCTCCTAGCCATGCTCCCTGTACAGCCTGTGGAATTGTGAGTCAATTAAACCTCTTTTCCTCATAAATTACCCAGTCTCAGGAAGTTCTTTATAGCAGTGTGAGAATGGACTAATAAAAGGCGTCAAGAAACCTGCTTATCTGGATCTGTCACTAACTTCCCCTGGATGCTTGGATAAGGTACTTGAACTTTAGTCAACCTCGAAGAGCTCTAGCTCTCTAAATTCTAGGATCTCTTTCTATCACACCAAGCCTCACAATCTGCCCCGTGTTTACTGGGGCTCTACATAGTCTATTCTCGGTCTGCCTGTCCAAAACCTTGCTTTCCAAGCTCTCCAAATGCTCCCTGCCCTGGCCAATCTGGTCACCTCATTGTCCCAGAGCCAGACTATACTTATTCACTGTCACCAGAACAGCACGGGAAAGGCCTGCCTCCATGATTCAATTACCTCCCACTGGGTCCCTCCCACAACACATGAAAATTCAAGATGCAATTTGGGTGGGGACACAGCCAAACCATATCACATGGCCTTTCTTGCCTGGTGCCTTCTGAACTGCTTAATGCCTGTGCAAATCCCCACATCCCCGCTGGGCCAGCTCAGCATTCACTTTTTCCATGAAATGGTCCCTGACTCCTCCAGCTTTCACTGGCTTTTCTTTCTGCTGAGCTCCTGGGCGTCTACACAAAACACCTAAACCCTATGCTTATCATTGTTAACAAGTTGTTGTTGTTTCAGACAGTTAATCTTGGTTCTCCCATGAGTTGTAAGCTCTTTGGGGGAAAGGGATGACATCTATGCATCCGTTATACTTCCCATGGCATAGTGCTCACATAAATCCAACAGTTTTGTTTCCACTGCACACTTTCTCAGGCTTCTGCAGCATTTGGTAGTGCCAAGGACTCCTTCCTAACTGCTGTCCGTGTCTTCTCTGACACCACTCTCTCCTCCCTTCTCTCTTGACGCCCCTTCTCTGGATCTCCCTCCTCTGCCACATCAGTGTAGGCGTTTCACAAGGAAGGTCCTCCCTTTTCTTATTAGAAACATCCTGGCAATTCTCATTGATATGTTGCCCTTAACTCTCACCTTGGTTGGGGGGTAAATTGCTTTGTCCAGGTCTGCCTGTGGTCATGATTTCCAGGAGCATATGTTAACTCCTTACTGGAGCTGTGAACTCTCCACCTGGATATCCCACCAGCACCTCTAACCCACTGAGACTGAAAGTAAACACATCCATTTGCTTCCCAAATCTGATGACCTCCTCCCTATTTCTGACTGGGAGATCAGACACACAGATCCAACATCTCAGCATCTGTTTGTTACCGTTTTCTTCTTCTTCACTCCATGTTCAATCAGATGCTAAGTTCTGTTCATTCTCCCTCACCAATATCTCCTTCCTCCCTGTGCCTGCATTTCCACTGCTACTTCTGCTGCCCACATCTAGGCTGCCATGTTCTCTAGCCTAGCGGGTGATGTTCTTTGAATTTCTCCTCTGCAACCCATTTTAGAGGCTATGACTAGATTAACATTCCTGAAACACAGCTCTGATGCATTATTTATCTGATCAATGTTTTTAAATCTCTTCCCAGTGCCTTCAACATGAAATTAAAAGTCCCTGACCTCTGTCTTCCACCTGGCTTCCTATTCTTCTCCCCTATGCACTCTAGGATCCATCTAAACTCAGCTCTGACTCTTTCCCTCACCAGGCCTGGTTGTCTTGCTCCTGGAGTGTTCTGTTCACGACATTCCCTCCATCCAAAAGGCCTCCCTCCCCTAGGATCTGCTTGTCCAAATACCACCTGATTTTCAAGGCCCATCTCAAATGTTCCCTGTTCCCTGGAGTCTTCTCTAATCCAAGTGAAAGTATTTTTCCCTCTTTTGCATTCTTATAAACCCTGATTTAAGACTAATTATTTTCTGCCTTAAATTATAATTCCCGAACATGTTTTTCTTCTCAACCTACATTACAAACTCCTTCAGGAAAGAATAGGAAACATTATGCCACACCTCCCCTAGGTATTTAGCATGGTGTTTTGCAATAAATACATATTTTCTTAAATAATAAATTCTGAAGGAAGAACCCGTAGGACTTGGTGTTTACTGGGGAAAAAAAAACATAAAGAGAGGAATAAAAAGAACTTCAAAGGTTTCAAACTTAGCTGAGCAGACGGGAAATCATGACACTGGTGGGGATACTGAATCTGATGCGGAAAGCAGTTTGAGAGTTTAGGTGACAGTAAGGCATTGAAAGGAAGTGGCCACCAGGCAGCTAGAAATACGAGACTAGAAGGGAGCATAAATGTGAGACATACAGCTCTGAGAACGCATATGATCCCAGTGAATAAAGCGGAGAAAGAAAAAGTATGTGTTAAGAACCTGAGTCTTGAAAAATAAGAGTATGGAAAACAAAGAAACCACAACATAAGAGCTAGAGAAAACAAACTCAGATTGCGGAGAGGACAGCATTTCCAGAAAGAGATGCCAACCATGTTGGATACAGACACCCACTGAACTGATATTTACCGAGTACCTACTGTGTGCCTGGTTCTTTTGGATGTACTGGAAATAGGATGGCCAGAAAATAGGATGGCTCACCATGGAGGTGACATTGAAGAAGAATGCTAGATGTGAGGGAGCAGACCATGCAAATACCTGGAGAAAGTGTTCCAGACAAGGGAGAGCATTAGCTTCCTATGGCTTCCATGGGGTTAAATACGGTGTGAATCTCTGGCTTTTGAGTGTCAGCTCTAAGAACAGCTCCTGCAGGGCTCTGTCACTTACTGGCTTTCACACATGGACGAGGAATTATGTCTTTGTGATTTTCTATGCTCTGGGGCCCAATACGGAAACCATGTTGGGATTTACAGGGTTTTTTTTAACATGGTGAGTTTATGGTTGGATCCTTGAGAACCACTTTAGGACACTGTCTAATTCTCCTTTGCTTCTCCAGCACTGATTGTAGCAAACGGTGCTCAGTATGTATTCAACCAGTATGGAGCATTTTTAAATGGACTATCAAAGAGAGACAAAACTGGATACTAAAGTGGAAAGGGCACATTTTAAACATTAATAACAATTGTGATAGAGAAAAGAGTCCAGTGTGAACTGAACTCAACCGTGATTTGCAGATGTGGGTGGGTATTTCAGAAAGGGATTGAGGGAGTAGAGGCTCAGTAGGGTCAGAGAACTGAAAAATAGCAAAAAGCGAGAAGGAGGTGTTGATTCACGTGAAACCCACCTGGATTTGCTGACACGTATTGAAGTAAGATTCCTACCCTAGATTCCTACCCTACTACAGAGATTGGGAGACTGGGGCCCTGTCTTTAGGTGCTGGTGGGAACAAACAGTAAATTCTTTTGATAGCCTTGACTTCTCTCAGGCAGGTGCTTTATGGGGGCTAGGGTCATCTGAGGCATGCAGCCTTGAGTTTTTTGATACTTTCTTAGTGTTTGTTCAAGTCTTAATAGGTCAAGGTTGAGGCCCAGTAGAGAAGAGGGCTCAGAGGAACCTGTTAGTTTGGACAAGAAGAGAATCTTTGTCAGGACAACGGCTGTTGCTAAAAGAAACTGCGACAAGTCTAATAGAAATTGGACAAAGGATATTCACGTGTAATATACTTCTTGCTTCTGACATGTACATTTTCATAACTCTGAGAATGTCTCTCTAAGTTAGTGTGTTGATAGGGCAGGTGGATTAGGCCCTGAGAGTTAAGGCCCTTTACGCAAATGCTTAGGTCCTTGATCTAATAATACCGGGAGAAGGAAACACAGGTGAAATTGAGAAAGCCCCAAGCACAATTACGTGCTCATAGCTTAAAACACAATAGCAAAACATGGAGCATTTCTACGTTGAAGCTTGCTTAAAAGGCAATAGCAGTTATTACAGCAAATATGTACTGCAAATCTATCTGCCTTCAATTGGTTGAAGTTACAGAAAAATGTATTCCCTCGTTCCCTAACCCCCAAAGCCCTTGCAAAATATATCCCACAGATTCCCATCACCAAATAGCAAAGTCATGGGCCAGGAACTGTGATGTTAGCCTTTCTCTAAAGAATCTCCTCCTGGCTCCTGACAGAGCTTGGAAGTCATCCTCTGGCTCCATTCTTCACTGGGAATGAGCGCCGTCAGCCTGTGCACTCACTCGGCCTGGACACCACCCTTGAGACTCAGAACCTGGCTTCGGAAGAATGGGAGGGGCAGAAGACGGAAGCAAAGAGCAGAGGCGAGGGCAAGAACCCCTTGGGCTGCTGTGCGCAGCACTTTGGGAGGCTGAGGCAGGTGGATCAGCCTCAGTGGAAAGCCTGAGGCCGGGCGTTCAAGATCAGCCTGGTCAACATGGTGAAACCCGTCTCTACTAAATATACAAAAAATAGCCGAGTGTGGTGGCGGGTGCGTATAATCCCAGCTACTCGGGAGGCTGAGACAGGAGATTCACTTGAATCCAGGAGGCGAAGGTTGCAGTGAGCCGAGATTGTGCCGTTTCCCTCCAGCCTGGGCAACAAAAGTGAAACTTCGTCTCAAAAAAACAAGGACCCCCTGGAGCTGATTGCTGCTCTGTGGACACACCAAGGTCAGGCAAAGAAAATGTTCAATAGTCGACAGCCACAAGTCGAAAGGGAGAGCTGGCCACCTCTAGGTCGCGGCTGTCAATGAATAAGGGTGAGCAGGAACCCCTGAACCCCTGACCTCCTCACAGCACCCCCTCCCCCGACGTTGCCTAGACGCCCATTCTGAGTTCTTCTCCCATCCTGTCTTCAACACGCACACCCTGCAGTAAAAGAGCTGATGCTCTCCTTTGGGAACTCTCTCGTTGAAATGAAGCCCTAAAGGCAAGTGAAAGGGCTTTTTAAAAGCAATCCCGATGATCCGTTTGGAGGAAATCTGCTGGAGGAAATAAGGCAATGTTTTGAATAGCATCTCCAGCACTGAGGGGAGTAAGTGGTGCCAAGGAAGTGAAATCCTCAGCTGTCAGTCCTGGGCTTCTCTGCAAGGGAAAACAATGAGAAATGTCTACCTCGCCTTTGTTCGTTGAAATTTGATCAGAATTCCCCTCTGCTACTTTCCTTCTGGACTCTTAACCACATGCAAATTCCCAGGCACACGCTAGAGGTCGCTGTTGGTCACATCCGAACCTCACCTCCCCACGCCGGCGGGAGAGGCAGGCGCACCGCCGCACGTGCTCGCTGCAGAGGGAGCGGCCTGCAGGCTTAGGTGGCAGGAAGATCAGCTTGGCCTCACCAGAGTCAGGTGCAGCGTATCGGCCTGCGAGGACGTTGCTTTTTATTTCACAGACAAAAGTATAAAACGAGGATAAAGCAGACCATTAAAGGTGCTTCCAATTGATTTGAATTTTTTAAGTACTGTATAATTTATGAGCTTTTAACACTTCTCCTATTCCTAACCCTTCCCCTCCCCGACTGATCTTCCTACCGTATCACTTCTTCCCCCATTTCCATTAAGCAATCTGAGGAATGTACAACAAGAAGGACTTGAATAAAAGCCCAGCCTTAAATATGGACCATACCTACAGTTAGCTGCTATCATTGACACCACTGGATTTGTATCCTTCCCAGCGGGTTCTATGCCCAGAATATAAAACAGCTAAGAAATAAAATGACAAGACAACAGGGCCGATAACACTGTAAGCAATTCCAGCCTCTCTTGATGCTGAGATTTCTAAAGACGCCACCCAAAGAGCCATGTTCTAATCGAAGACCATTATTAATGAACCAGATCTCTGCCTAGCTGACTCCTATTCTTCCTCTCCTAATTATATTCATCTGCTCCTTCTTCGGTTCTAACTTTGGAAATTGTTTTCAGCACAGACCAATCCCAAAGGCGAGCTAGAAGACGGAGTTGACATAAAAGTCAGGGGCATTATTTTTGAGGCAAGGCATGAAGTATTTATTGTTTGCTGCATTTCCATTCTGCCCTTGACTCTAGACCCAGAGTAGAATTTTCAGTGGCGATGCAGTGACATCATCCACACAGACACTAGTGCAAAGCAGGGTCTCATTCAACATTAAGACTGTGGTACTGACGGCAAGACTTAGGAAAATTCCCGAAAGATGAGTCCAGAGCACTGGTGTCGACTACAAAACGTTTCTGGGTAAAGATGGTGGCTTTGACAGTCCCCCACGTGGGCAGTGAGCAGAGGCTGCAACAGCCTAGCAGGGGCTGGGATGCAGTCACGAGCGTGGCTTCTGTGAAGAGGCTTATTACATGTCAGCAGCCGAGAACTTAGTATAGGAGGCAGCCTAACACTTCGGTCCCAGGCGGAGGTGCTGTCACTGAGCAGGATGAGAGGAAAGGACCCCCTACCAGTGTCATAGTATGAGAAACATGCACAGCTGTGGTTTGGAGAGAAGGAATCTGGCTGTACACCTTTCTTTCTTTTCTTTCTTTCCTCTTTCTTTCTTTCTTCTTTCTTTCTTTCTTCTTTCTTTTCTAGATGGCATCTTTCTCTGTCGCCCAGGCTAGAGGGCAGGGGCACGATCTCAGCTCTTTGCAACCTCTGCCTCCCAGTTATAGCCTGGGAGGTACAACCTGAGCCTCCCAAGTAGCTGGGATTACAGGCAACCACCACCGCATCCAACCTAATTTTTGTACTTTTAGTAGAGATGTGGTTTCACCATGTTGCCCAGGCTGGTCTTGAACTCCTGACCTCGGGTGATCCACCCGCTCCAACCTCCCAAACTGCTGGGATTATAGGCATGTGCCACTGTGCCTGGCCCCCCTTTTTAATATTGTGGCAAAATATACTGCTGTGTTCTGAATGTTTGTGCCTCCCTCAAATTCATATGTTGAAACCTGACCCTCCAGTGTGATGGAGTTAATTGGGGGAGGTGATTAAGTCATGAGGGCAGAGCCTTCATTAATGGGATTAGTGTGCATATAAAAGAGGCCAGAGGGAGCTTATTGTCTTTCCGACAGGTGAGGATACATACAAGGTATTGTTTATGAGGAACAGGCCCTCATCAGACACCAAATCTGTGGGTGCCTTGATCCTGGACTTCCCAGCCTCCAGAGTTGTGAGCAATACATTTCTATCATTTATAAAATGCCTATTCTAAGGTATTTTGTTATAGCATCCCAAACTAATATATATATATATATATATACACACACATATACTTCCTAGCTATGTGACCCTAAACTAGTTACGTAATTTCTGTGTGCCTCAATTGCTTCATCTTCGAGACAGAAATAATAGTGTCTATTTCATAGGATTGCATGACGATTAATAAATCATATTGAATAGTTCCATGATAGACACTCGACTAATGTTAGATTTGTTTCTACATAAGATGGCTTGGAGAGGGGAGAGAATGGGTATAGGGGAGCAGTCAGGAGATAGTTTCCTGCCGCCAGTGTTGATGAGAATATACTGCTATGTTCTGAACGTTTGTGCTTCTTCTAGTCCTGGAAGAGACAAAAAGAGAACTCCTATGCCCAGTATCAAGAGGGACCCTTGACACCACCTCTCCAATGTCCAATACTCTTTTCACCACACTTAGATCTTTCTCTCCTCTAACTTCTCCTTAACACTGAAACCTCACGTTACTGTCCTCATGGGATATGACTTGAACATCTTCAAAACGACCTTGACAACCTGTATGGCATCACAAGCTTGTATCAATGGGCCTACAAAAAGTTGTCATTCCTGAGGATCAGAGTGGCAGCTGATGTGAGCAAGAGGCAGTGTTGCCTCCAAAATGTCCTTTGCAGAAAACAAGCCCCAGTCTCTCCTCAGGGTTCAGCCTAACTTTACAGTCTGTGCCACAGGTTCTTAATGACCTGCTCCCACCTTCCCCTGTTACCTCCTACATAAGCTGGAGAAACCAATTAGAGTAGTGACTTGGGACTTCAAGTCCGTCTCTCCCAGAGAGACCACTCTTAGGACCTCTACAAAGCACCCCAGTGTGCAGGCAGCCTCCCTCACTGCAGACAATGCTCTTAACTGAACAGAAACCTGCTTATCTCTGTGCAACTCCAATTATTGGTGCCTGCCAGCAGGTATAATAATGCTAACTGCTCCTCAGCCCCCACAGTGGCAGGTGCCACAGAAATAAGTGGATAAATAGACAGAAAATGAACTGAAGCTAAGTCTGCTGAGGGTTTTCACAGTCCCTTGGAAACAGAACACCTGGCTTCACTGTCTCGTGAATCAATATGGTCTCCTCTCATAATGCCTGAAAGTGAAGTTCATCTCCAATTCCTTAAACTGTCCTCCAGGAGCGGAATTCATTTACCATTGGCTTTACAAGAATCTAGACACTTTGTGTTTCTATCTTATTATAGATTCAGCTAATATGATTTCTTCCATCCACCACCCCTAAACAAGGCAGCATGCACTTTGTCTTTACTAAGCCCATGGCCTTCTCTCTATACACAGTGCTTTCTGATGATTCACATCAAATTTCCTGTTTTGTTTCCTTTATGAGTGCATGGCTCCTAATGTTTTTACCCATCTTCTCGTGGCACATCCGGCCCAGGAAGCTTTTCTGCGCTTGTGAGTTTACCAGCTGTGCTTCTCCACCAAGGCTACCCTGCGGGGCACAGCTGGAGAAGGACAACGTAAGAAACTGGAGATAAACTTCATTGTTGCTGTTGCTGCTGCTGCTGCTGCTGTTTTAGAGACAGGGTCTCACTCTGTTGCCCAGGCTGGAGTGCAGTGGTGTGACCATTGCTCACTGCAGCCTCAACCTCCTGGGCTCATGTGATCTTCCTACCTCAGCCTGCTGAGAAGCTGGGACTACAGGTGCACACCAACACATCTAGCAAATTTTGTTTTAACTTTTGTAAAGATGGGGTCTCACTATATTGCCCATGCTGGTCTCAAACTCCTGGCTTCAAATGATTCTCCTGCCTCCCAAAATGCTGAGATTACAGTCATGAGCCACCACACCCAGCCAACAATGTTCTGATTACTTTTTCTTCTTTATACTTTCCCGATTTTCTTCTCAGACTAATAATAGTGGGTTTCTATGACCTCCAGAGTCCTAGATACATCTTCTGTGATCACGTATCTCATGAGCATGAGAAACATGAACAAGCTCCATCACCACTGCCTCCCCTACACAGTGGGGTGAGGCCAAAGAAACCACAGCACAAAAGGTGGCCCCCCCAAGTCTTCCATTAAAAACAGAAAAGAAGTTAGAGCTTTTGCGTTTGCTCAAAGCAACAAGAAAGAATGATGAACCCCACACACACAGAGAGCTGTGCTGTAGACGAGTATTTTTCAAACTGTGCTCCCCAGAAATGCCTCTGGAGAGAGAATAAGTAGAAAACAAGAGAGAAGCAGGCTCTGGAGCCTCCTCCCTGACTCAAGCAGAGCAACCTGAGCTTACACATTGTGCACAAGCTTTTCTTTTGAAAAAAGGGCTTCTGTGGCCCCAAACATACAAAGCCACTAGTGTACTGTTAACGGTCACTGTCCTGGGAGGCAGGGTACTGGTCCCAGCTTACCTCTATGGCCTTTGGCAAGACACTAAGCTTCTCAGGGTCTCCCTGCCATATCTGAAAGGGAGAGCTGTGGACTAAGAGATGGCCAGGCTTCTCTGGTTTTATGATCTTCTCTTCAATGTTATTCGTAACCTTCAGACGACCGTGTCAGTTCCAAGTTGGAAAGACTTGGGACTGAATTATAGTTCAGCTATTCTTCAGCTCTGTTACTTAGGGTAGGGGGAGGTCTCTGTAGGGTGAATGACCCTGTATGACAGATGCACCTGCATGTGTGTTCCGAGCTAGGGAATCCAGGAGTGGCCAATCTGGATATTTGTTCCTTGTCTATGAGTAACATTTGAGCCCCCAGCCCATCCCATGGAACACAGGCCGTACAGAGGATTGAGGCCCTGAGTCTTGAGTTGAATGAACGTTGCCAGGTGGAGGTCATTAAGGGAATGGTGTTAGTGAAAATGCTATATAAACTGCATGATGTTTGCAAGCAGCTGTGGGTCTCCTACCCATCCTGCTGCCACTGGGCCATACAGATATCTTGTCCAGCCCACCGTCACTGGACTCTCTCCCCTGCATGTAATTCCCTAATAAAACCCCATGTCTCGTTTGCTGGCTCTGGGTCTCTTCTTCACCCTCTTGAACTGAATGCCTTCCCTGTGGAGGTTACAGCCTCCTCCTCCCAGAAGTCCAGTTCACCCTCACCTCTAATCTAATACTATCAATGACCTTGAAAGATTGCTGTGAGGATTAA